>PVIW01006311.1:0-89394 GCA_004026585.1 Noctilio leporinus | reverse complement strand
CCATCACATGACATAAGTAATCTGCTTCTGGTGGCCTAACTCCCAGAAGCCTTCCACAGAGCCTGTTCCCATGGCCTATGCATCACCATCCATTGATTAGCATGTCATGTAGAGATCCACAACGTTAGTCCCTGGTACACAGCCCAACTCTCTGTGCAGATTGTTAAGGTACTTCATTTGCAGCCACGAGCCACATGGCTCAGCCCACTGGCCACTCTGGACAACACCAGTATAGAACCATATGGTGTTGGTCTCCTGCTGGACTGCCACAGCCACCCACACAGCATGTTGGCCTCTGCTCGACCAAACCATGTGCCATGCATTTGGGTGCCTTTCCTTCATGGAAGGGACATGTGTCCCTTCTACTGTGTCAGGAGTGGTGACCTTCTCAGCTACATAGGTCATAGTACCCAGCGCCTACTGCAGCTCAGCTTGCAGCGGACTCATGAAGAGAGAACTCCTCTGCTGCAGACAAGCCCCCCACTTGGCTAATGTGGGCGTTTGGTCTCTCCCACTATGTGGCTTATCCATCCAGTCTCGCACCCACCCTGCAATGAGATAAGTGGCCTTCACCGTCACAGGGGCAGCTCCTGTTATAGCCTCTGTGGCTAACAGAGCAGCACACACTGCCACTAGTTGCTTCTCAGTTAAGGAGTACTGAACTTGGGCTCCTTTCCATAACTGGGACCAAAACTCTAAGGGTTGCCACAGACATTCAGAATGTTGCCACAAGCCCTATCCAAAGCCATCCTGTGTCACATGCACATCTAATTCACAGGGCTTAGTAGGATCTAGACTATGCAAAGCCTGAACACAGTTAATGGCCTGTTTTGCTCCCTGGAATGCTTAATCTGCAGTTGGGGCCAGGCCCACTGTGCCCCTTTCTTTACTGGTGTGTAGAGAGAGCTGTCTGGGCTAAGTGCAGTACAAACACTCTCCAGCACTCCAGTAAACCCAAAAATGTCTGGAGCTGTTTCACTGTCATGGGGGTAGGGTACACCTGAATTTTGTCAATCACTGCTCAGGAGTAACTTTTGTCTGACCAGACAACCCCCAGAAACTTGACAGATAATCCAGGCCCCAGTAACTTGGCTTCATTGACTTGTCCAGCCACATGCTTTTAGGTGTGACAACACATGTGGTACCACTTTCTCTAATTCTGCAAAAGAATCACTTGTTAGCAAAATATCATCAATGTAGTGGAAGAGAGACACTGTAGCAGGCCACTGCCACTGGGCCAGGTCCTCTGCTACATCCCTGTGACAGATAGATGGGTTATGCAGATACCCCTGCTGGAACACCATATAAAGGTCCATTGGCGGCCTTCCCATGTGAAGGCAAATGGTCCTGACACTCAGGGCAATGGCGATAGAGAAAAAGGTGTTTGCCAGATCACCCACAAAATGGTAGGTTCCCAACTCGTTAGTTAACCAGTCCATCAAGTCCATCACAGAGGGGAAGGCCACATTTACTGGGGCAATTACCTTATTCAGTTCCCAATAATCTACCGTCAGTCTCCACGTATCATCTGGCTTCTGCAGTGGTCACACATAGGAGTCGAAGGGACTATGGGCAGCTCTTATAATCCCCACTTTCTCTAACTCCCCAATAGTGGCAGTGATTTCCTCTTGCTCTCTGAGTAACCAATACTGCTTGATGACTATTATCCACTGCGGGGGTGGAAACTGAACAGGGAGATGCTTGGCATGTTGCTCCAAAACCTTCTTCATGACTCGCACTCTCAAGCGGAACTCTCCCGCAGTGGTTTGCAGCCATAATCCGTAATGTACATCTACACCCAGGATGTACTCAGGAATGGGAGACACATAGACACTATGTTCAAGGGGAGACAGTCACCCTTTGCTTATGGGAGTCATACAGCTTTCACCTTTACTCTACGATCTCCACATCCATCAATATTGGACACAGGCCTTGGAAACTTGCCAAGGTTTCCGTGCGGGAGTGTACATTCTGCTCCTGTGTTAACTATAGCCAGAATCCACTGAACATTTGTGGGGGACCAGTGGATAGCCAATTCCACATGTGGCCTCTGGTCCCTGCCTATCCCCTGCAGACAGTCCCTTGTCTCTCCCCCAGTCAAATTTCCAAAGGCTATCTCTTTTCTCTTCTTGGGAGATTGACACAATGAGATGATCTTCTAGCCATACAGAGTGGACCTCCTGGGTAACACCCTTGGTCTTCTCCTTTAGTTCCTTTCCTTTCTGGGGCCATAGGAACCACTGGTCAGTTCATAGCTATTTCCGCAGTTCAAGCAAATACACATTGGGCTTCTTATCAGTCTTGTCCCAATCTATATTGGTTCCCAGAAGGTCTATCCATATTTGGGTCCTGGTCACCCTGTGGGTCTACCCTTTGGAAGGAGCTCAAGACACATCCTCAACTCCTTTTGGCTGCCACCACCAACTCTCTGCCTCTCCCAAACTGGCCACCATAGTGGTGACTTCATGAATACAGCTCCTGACATATGAGGCCAGGACAGTCATAAGAGACCCAACATGTTCCTTATCTGGATCACGGGTGTTATGATTAAACATGGTCTGGCACATATCTAGTTCCCACAAAATCTATACCACATCTGCAAAAGACTGCCTTTTACTCTGGTGCATCTCCTGCGCCTTCACAGACTGTACAGGTAGTGGCCATGATCCATTCCAACACGGAGTGGAGGAGGACCCTGTCCTCCTCCATGCCACCCGCCAGTTATTCTGTAGCCGCTGGTGCAGGGAGGGGTGCATCGTGATGGACGCTAACTTTTCCATCTCATTATCTGTACACATGACACCATCCACCCCTGGGTCCCAAAGACAAAGGAGCCATGCTCCAATGACTCCCCGTGCCACTGCCAGAGCTGCTTCCCCAGATCCACTAGCTTGGCCTGCGTATCAGAGCCACACCCCGTGTGCTCCACCATCTGGGCAGGGCCAACTGGTTCCCCCCAGGTGCCAGGGGCTGATGCAATCTCATTCTCTGTATCACTGCTGGGCAAGCCCACAGAGGAGCTGGTTCTTCCTCCTCCTCTTCCGAGTCTACCATGACTGGGGAGGGGGACTGCCATGACTCCATTGCCTTGGGGTCCTCTTCCAATGCGTGGATCCAAACCTCCAAGGCATCCTCATCCTCTTGGGGCTTCCAGAATTTCACTGCCTTGCAAAGTGCCACCTCTGTCTCAGCCCACAGAGCTGTAAGAAACACCCAGCCTATGGCCCCAGCGTCCACCCAGCGTCTCAGCTTCTCCAGGGCCTTCCCAACTACCTGCGGGGCCTTCTCTACCATGTCAGGAGCACCACTGACCTCAGGCCAGTCCTGGAGAGGAGCCCAAGCCACAAGGAAACTTGCCACCGGGTACCACATGCTGGTGGCAGGCCAGTCCTCTAAACCCCCAGGTGTCATGAGGGATCAATAACATGCTGCAGTGAACCCTGCCAACTATACCAGTTGTTTTGCAAATATTTGAGACCAGGCAGGTCCACTCAGGATTTGGGCAGACAGAAAGAGATGTGTGGAACCATCAGGATATCTGACATGTCTTTATTGCATCTGCTAGGGCAATAACCCTAAGCAGAAAGCTCTTACTCCTTATATACTGTGTGTGTGAACAAAGCTGGCTGCATGCCAACATCGGACATTACTCATTGCTTAATATTTGCTGAATCATTTCCACCTGAATGTCCAGGCGAGGCAGCTTGACTGACTCCATTTATAAACATTTGCTGAATCATTTCCACATTTCCATCTGGATGTCCAGGTGAGGGAGACTAATTGACTCCATTTTCTCTACATTTTCTAAATTTGGGGAAGAAAATAGACGTACAAGTCCAGGAAACACAGAGAGTCCCAAATAAGTTGGACCCAAAGAGGATCACACCAAGACATATCATAATTAAAATGCCAGAGATAAAGAGAGAATCTTAAAAGCAGCAAGAGAAAAGAGGAGTTATCTACAAAGGGGTTCTTATAAGACTATCAGCTGATTTCTCAAAACTTTGCAGGCAAGAAGGGTCTGGCAAGAAATATTCAAAGTGATGAAAAGCAAAGACCTACAATCAAGATTCCTCTATCCAGCAAAGCTTTCATTTAGGATTGAAGGACATATAAGTGCTTCCCAGACAAGGTAAAGCTAAAGGAGTTCATCATCACCAAGCCATTATTATATGAAATGTTAAAGGGACTTACTTAAGGAAAAGAGATAAAAATTATGAACATAAAAGGACAACAAGCCCTGGCTCAGTGGGTTGGTGCCAGCCTGTGAACCCAAAGGTCGCTGGTTCAATTCCCCAGTCAGGGCACATAATCAGGTTGCAAGCCAGGTTTCCAGCCAGGTCCATAGCTGGAGGCAGGTGAAAGGCAACCATATATTGACGTTTCTCTCCCTTTCTTCCTCCCTCCCTGCCCTTCTCTCTGAAAATAATGAATAAAATCTTTTTAAAAAAAGAGGAAAAAGGACAATAAATTCACAACTATCAGTAATGGAACTGAAAAAATAAAAATAGAACCAAACTAAGCAAATAACCAGAATAGGACCAGAATCATAGGTATGGGGATTATTGAGAGGGTTATCATCTGGAATGGAGAAGGGAGTGAAACAGAGAAATGGTGCAAGGCTTAGGAAACATAATTGGTAGGTACAAGATAGGAAGAAGTTAAGAATAATAAAGGAGCCCCTGGCTGGTGGCTCAGTGGAAAGGTGCCAGCCTGTGAACCCAAAGGTCACTGGTTCAATTCCCAACCAGGGAACATAACCAGGTTGCAAGCCAGGTCTCCAGCCAGGTCCTTAGCTGGAGGCAGGTAAAAGGCAAGCATACATTGATGTCTCTTTCCCTCTCTGCCTCCCTTCCTTCCCTCTCTCTAAAAATAATGAATAAAATCTTTAAAAAAAATAATAAAGGAAAGGGTGAAATCAGAGAACTTATATGCACAACCATGGACATGAACTAAAGAGGGGTGGGACTGCAGAAGGGAATGGAGGTCTTGGGTAGAGGGGAGCAAAGGGGAAAGATTTGGGACAACTGTAACAACATAATCAATAAAATGTGCTTTTTAAAAAAGAATGCAAGGCTCTGGCTGGTGGCAGAATGGATAAGGCACCGGCCTGCAAACCCAAAGGTCGCAGGTTCAATTCCCCAGCCAGGGTACAAAACCAGGTCTCCAGTCAGGTCTGTGGCTGGAGGCAGGTGAAACGCAACCGTACATGGATGTCTCTCTCCCTCTCTGATTCTCTCCCTTCCCCTCTTTCTAAAATAATGAAATAAAATCTTTAAAAAAATAAATAAAAACCTATTTAAAAAAAAAGATTTAAAAAAATAAAAAAGAATGCAGCAGTCTAGAATGGACTGGTTCCTGCGTTCATTCCTTTCCTAATAAAAAGAGCCAAGTGCAGAATATTATCATTTGGTTATAAAGACAGAACATAGGAAAGGAAGTGTATGATAATGGCCACAGTTGTCTTTGGAAAAAAATAAGCTATAGACTGAGATTCAGGAATGAAATGAAGACTTACTCTCTGTTTTAAGTGGTTCTCAAACTTTTTGGTTTTAGGAATCTTTTATACTCCTAAAATTCATTGAGGACCACAAAACACTTTTGTTAATGGTGACTATTAGAAATTAAAACTAAGAAATTCAAGAAATATTTGTCTTATCAGTTTATTATAAATAAATATAATAAACCAATTGTATATTAATATAAATAATAAAAATTTATGAAAAGTAATAATTTCTTGCCCTGGATGGTGTGATTGAATGTTGGATTGACTGTTGGGAACCAGAGGGTTGCTGGTTCAATTCACAGTCAGGGTGCATGCCTAGGTTGCCAGCTGGGTCCCCAGTTGGGGGCATGCAAGGGGGAAACGCACATTGATGTTTCTCTCCCTCTGTTTCTCCCTCACTTACCTCCTCTCTCTAAAGGTAAATAAATAAAATATGTATTTTAAAAGTAACAATTTCTGTAAAAAAAGTAACCATTTTTTCAAAAAATTAGTGAAAAATGTGGCTTTCTTTTGCATTTTTGAAAATTTCTTTAATGTCTGGCTTAATAGCAAACAGCTTGATTCTTGAGGAGTGAATGAAGAAATAAATGGAGTCAAGCTGTTAAAGTACTAAAATATAGTAGGCTGGGGCATGAGGAAGTGTTTCTACCCTTCCTTTGACTAGCTTGGAAACTTAAACTTTTGAACTCTCCAGTAATGCCTCAGATAACCCCCTTATTACCCCCTGAAAGACTTAGAAAGAATGTTCATGTATCCAGACTGCCTGACATCAGTTATCCAAACCACTAACTGGGGGTCCTACAATTCAATTCTGACACTGACTACTTGGAGTTAGAGCAGACCCCAGTTAAGGACTCAGTATCACAAGACTGCCCCCCGCCCACACCACCACCAGTTCAGATGCCTGCCACAAGTCCCAGGTATTTCTGACTTATCAGTCATAAATATGGAATTCCCATTACACCCTTTTCAGGTTTGATTATTTACTATAAAGGCTCATAGAACTCTGGGAACCACTTAAATTTACTGGCTTGTTATAACAGATAAAATAAAGGATACAGATGAAGAGGGGAACAGGGCAAGATCTGGAAGAGTCTTGAGTACAAGATCTTCCATCCCCATGGAGTTGGGGTGTGACACCTCCAGTACATGAATATTCTTACAAATGCAGAAGCTCTTTGAACCCCTTTGATCACAGTTTTTATGGAGGTTTTATTATGCAACTATGATTGATTAAACCGTTGGCTTTTGGTGGTTAAATGACTCTCCAACCCCTTTCCCTTCACAGAGGTTGGGGATGGGACCAAAAATTCTATCCTGACTGGTTCCTCTGGTAACCAGGCCTTGTCCTTCTAAGGTCACCTCATAAGCATTGACTCAGGTAAAGCTGAAAGGGGCTTATTATGAATAACAAAAGACATTCCTCTTACCCTACCACTCAAGAATTTCCAAGGGTTTTAGAGGCTCAAGAACTGGGAGGAAGACCAAATACATATTTCTTTTTTATTTATTTATTTAAAAAATTGTATTGTTGTTGTATTACATCCATCCCCTCATATTTCTTATTATATCACAATATCACAACTAGGAAGCTGTCAAGCTCACAGTGGTGTATACAAGTTTTCCAAAATTCTAACTTTTGCCTGCAAACTCAAATACTGTCAGTTGCTTTTCAAGGAGTGACAGGTTCACCTCAATTAATATTTGAGAAAATATGTGCCAAATATCAGTTTGAATCACTATGTTTATTCTTTCCTTCAAGTAAAAATGGAATTCCATAAAAAATGAACTAATTCTGCCAGCAAGTCAGATAGACACACAGATGCTCTTCCTGAGACAACAAACATCCTTTGGCACTAGCAGAAGTGTGTTCCCCATGTGTAAATGACCCATGAGCATGGACAACAGAGTGGGATTGACTCTGAGAGGGGGATGAGTGGGGCAGTGGAGAACAATGGGGGGACAATTGGGACAACTGCTATAAAAGAACAACAATTTTAAAAAGGCAAGAAAAAAAGCAGCCACTATGGAAAACAATATGGAGTTTTCTTAAAAAACTAAAAATGGAACTGCCTTTTGATCCAGCAATTCCACTACTAGGACTATACCCGAAGAACCCGAAACACCAATTCATAAGAATCTATGGACCCTTATGTTCATAGCTGCACTATTTACAATAGCCAAGTGCTGGAAACAGCCTAAGTGCCCATCAGTGAATAATTAGATCAAAAAACTTTAGTACATTTACGCAATGGAATACTACATAGTAGAAAGAAAGAAGGAACTCCTAGCCTTTGCAACAACATGGATGGAACTGGAAAATATTATGCTTAGCGAAACAAGCCAGTCAGTGAAAAACAAATACCATATGATCTCACCCATTACAGGACAATAATGAACAAAACAAACAAACAAGCAAATCAGAACCAGATACATGAATACAATAAATAGACCTTTGGTGGGCAGAGAGGAGGGGGAAAGGGGAGGGGAGAGGAGGAGGCAAAGAAGGAGAGCAGTTTAGTCAAGGAACTAGCATGCAAGAATCATGGACATGGGCAACAAGTGGGATTGACTTTGTAGGGGAATGGGTGGGTGGGGAAGGGGACAGAGGTGAGTAAAAAGGGGATGGATGTAATACAACAACAATAAAATTTAAAAAAAAATTAAATTAATTCATTAAAATAAAATAAATAGAAAGGCAAAAAAGGGGCCGTTCCTCTTTTCACACAGAATATTAAAAACAAAGATATGTACTACTCACAGATTGAAAATTAATAAAAGTAATGTAACAGAGCAGGGGAGTGGTCCCCAAAGCCCCCACAGTCCTTGGTTTGGGGGATGAGGGAAGGAGATAATACAGCTTTTTTAAAAATATTTTATTTATTTATTTTTAGAGTAAGGGAAAGGAAGGGAGAACGAAACGGAGAGAAATAGATTGGTTGCCTCTCGCACACCCCCAACTGGGGACCTGGACCACAACCCAGGCACGTGCCCTGGCTGGGAATTGAACCAGCAACCTTCAGGTCACAAACTAGCCCTCAATCCACAGAGCCACACCAGCCAGGGCAGATAATACAGCTTTTAAGGTACTTAGCATATCTATGACTGGCTGATAGCTAGATAATAGTTGTGCTGCTGCCCAGGTGAAAGGGCAGGTGATATCGCTCAAGATTCTTTTCATAACAACGGCAAGGCGAGAGCCCAGCCTTTCCTGAAGGGAAGCTGTACTGATACTTTTGGTAACAATGATATGGGGCTGGGTGTGAGGATTGTGGGGCAGTATTTAAAATTAGGGGGAGCCATGGTAGAGGGGGCCCACACATTTTTAAAGAATGTGAAAAAAGATGGGGCATGCTGTTTGAAAGGATGAAGGGCCCCACGATCTGCCATGGGAAGAAGCAGGATGGAAGGAGCATGTTAGCGGAGCATGATAGCACAGCAGGTTGTAGCAGTCATGTGAGGAGCAGCAGCTGTGCAGCTTGTACTCAGGATTAGCCATGCACCTTGGGCTAGTAGGAAAGCATGCCTGCTGCGTTGATTCCACTCCCTCTGGCTGACTCCAAGGACTCTACCTTGCAGACCTGGATCCTATCTGGACTCTTAGAACTCAGGCTGTGTAATGAGGACACTCTCTTAGGACTTGTGCCTTTCCTAGACTTCACAATGAGGAGAATGTACCCCAGATCCTGAAGGAGACAGCTGAAAATTAAGGAATGGGAAATTATTGAGCTTGGTTTTAGCTTATAGCTTTTGGGGGAGCAAGGGAAGTGCTGGGTGTCACGGGAGAACAGGGCTCTAAGCTGAAATGCTCCCAGCCTCCTCACCCAGGTTGGAATATTGTAAATAAAGACCTGTTTTTTCTCAACACTAACTGTTGGTTCACATACCAAGGTGCCACATAAATAAGCCCTGCTTGCTTGGTAACAATAATAACTTTTACTGCTCCATCAAGGACATTCATAAGTTAAACTTTTTTTTTTTTTAACTGCAAAATATTGCTGGTTCGATTCCCAGTTAGGGCACATAACCAGGTTGCAAGCCACGTCACCAGCCAGGTCTGTAGCTGGAGGCAGGTGAAAGGCAACAATACATTGATGCTTCTCACCCTTTCTTCCTCCTCCCTTCCCCTCTTTCTAAAACTAAAGAAATAAAAACTTTTTTTTAAAAAATTTCAAAATAGAAGGCAATAAAGAATACAATGACTACTATTACACTTTGATATGTCAGGGAGGTAAAACTTTTCCTCTCCCCTCTTAGGTTCAAAATCGGGGTGGGGGGGGCTATTTACTAAACCAACAAAAGACAGATTAACAAGAGAAAAGGCATATAATTTTTATTAATATTTACATGTATGTGATTTCACAAAAAGGAGAGAAACTCAAAGAAATGATTATACTTAGGTTCTTATACAACATTCTAACAAAGGAAAGGGGGGTTGAGCTTTGATAGGCAATAAACTGTGGGGAAGTGGAAATAAATGAGGGAACTAACGAGAGATAAGGATTATTTTGGTAAGATCTCTTTGTTCAGATTTACCTTGTCGTTCATTCTCTATCTGCAATGGTTAAGAGTTGCTCTTCCCTTTCTAGTACTTCAGGAAACATCTTTGCAAAGGAAAGTTGATACCCAGCTTTTTAGGCAGATAAAGGGAAGACGAAGAACTCTTCTTGCATCTGTTAATTCTCAGTTGCCTTCAGGTCAAAATAGTCCTTATGCCTGTCAGGGCGGCCTTTCTCAGAGAAATCACACCCAGGGAATGCTGTGGAAGTCATGAATTTATTGGGGGAAAAGAAATAGGGAACAGGTAAAACAGGGTGTGGCAAGGGAAGAGGCTTTAGAGAAGTCATCTTCGACTTGACATCACTGGGTTGGGGTTTTAATCTTGGCTGCTACGTGCAGTTATGTAGGTACACTTCAAAGGAAAATTAGTTCATTAACCAAAATCCATTAACCAGCAAGAGATAAGTGGGTTTATCTATTGGGCCATCTGCTTTATCACCTCACCAAGGACCTCTGGACAAGCTTACTCCATTAACTCTTTCCCAAGAGTTTCCCAGCTGGTTCCATGATCATATTCTAGCGAGGCTAGGAATGTAAACATTGACTGTTGTAATTTTAACTAAAGTCCAGGTACTGTCAAAGTCCAAAGGTATGTGCTTCCTCCATATGAGCTGCCCCCGCATCCTGACAATGCCAAAGTGGCATACTTTAAAAGGCATATTCTGATCCCTTGGTTTTGGCTTCTAGCTTTTTGGAGAGCAAGGGAAATGCTAGGTCTCGGGGGCAAACGGGGCTCTGAACAGGAGTACTCATAACCACCCCAAGGTTGGAATATTGTAAATAAAGACCTGTTTTTCTCAACACTAACTGTTGGGTCTTACACCAAGGCACCATGTGAATGAGTCCCACTTTGCTTGGTAACAGGCTTATAGGAGTGAGTACGAAAAACAGAGGATTTATTCTTGTATTATTATTTATTAATCATTGTATGATTTTTCCATATGAACAACTATAAACCTACTTTTACCCTACCCTGTATAAACACTTTGGCAGACGATCCAAAGCCTATGCGGCTGGACCTTTACTGACAGACTTCTGCAGATCCCCACCCATATCAGAACACCAGCTGCGCAAAAGGAATTTCTTAGAATTCCCAGAATGTATTGGAATATGTTACTTTCCTCCTGCTCATCTCCATTTTCTCCCAAGCATTCTTTATGCCACAGCTCCATAATCATCTCCCAATTCCTGCAAGATAAGGCTGGTGCCACAGTCATCAGTGAACGGCTGTGGATCCCCAAGTGGGGTAGGATGGAGTGCCATAGTCAAGCATCTTTCTGGGCCTCATCAGCCAGACGACCAGGTGTCAGTGATAAAAATCTGAGCAGGGCAGTGGGGCCAGTGCTGGGGAAAGGGGGAAGCCTATTGGAAAATCTGGGTCGTGTTGGAGAAAGTCCATTTTTTCTGTTGCCAAGGTCCTGACTCTCTCTGTTTTAGGGAGTGGGTATTGGGGATGATCCTTGTGAGAGGCCGCAAGGGACCTAATGGGACAACCCTAGGGCAGCCAAATAAAATATAAAATGCAACCCCTGGAAATGGGCAAGGACACACCTGATTGGTGGTGTGGCTCTTATATCAGTCAGGGGCAAAGCAGTTGTATAGCCCTTAGTTCATCCTAGCTTGTTGCCTGTATTCGTGGCCAGAGCTATTTCATGCCTGGGGCACATAAAATTTAAAAAACAAAACAAAACAAAAAAAAACAAAACAAAACAAAAAATATATATATAAAATGCCTAGTTAAAATTGAATGTTGGGTAAACAATAAATGTTTTTGTATAACTATATCCCAAATATTGCATGGGACATACTTACTCTAAGAAATCTATTACATGTTTATCTGAAATTCAAGTTTAACTGGGAGTCCTGTGTTTTTATTTGCTAAATCAGGCAACCCTAGGCTAGCCATGACTATGGAGTTCCCCAAGCAAAGTAAGCCCCTTTTTATATACCTTGTCACCTCTGTCTTTCCTAGACCCTGTCCTTGTCAACCCCCTGGAAAGCTTAAATAGCTTACCGAGATGAATCCTTTCAGTCCCAAAGCTGCCAAGAACCAGGGGACAGAGACAAACTGTGGGCTGGCATGGATACTAGAGATAAGGCCATGCCTTTGGATAACTCTTTCTGCAAAAGGAAGTTCTCCCTTATAGCTTGGGCCTTCTTGGGGTATCCATGGGGATACAACCCCTTTCCTTAACCCATTTCTCCACCTCACTCTCCCCACCCTCCTCCCAGTCCTCTCTCTAAATTTCCAAGGCTGCTGCCTCTGCCATTGCAGCCTGCACTGTACTGGCCATCACCCCCTGACAGCACTGGAACTTGGCCCTGGTCTCCTGGAGGGCCCCTGGGTGTTCAGCATCCCCCGATGGGGTGGGCTCTGCTTTGAGATTGGGAGGTTCCTCTTTACCAGCCACAGCTGCCTCAAGTTTTCTCCTTTGAAGGACCTGAGGCAAACTCTCCTCTGTATAGGAGGCCTTTCTTCCTTCCAAGGATCCCAGAGTATGGGCCAGGGGTATACCCTCCAACTTGCTTGAGACCCTAATTTTCCTTCTATTAACATGACCTTGACCCTTTTCCCTGGGCAAAAATAACCCTCAACACATAATGCTAAAGGTGCCTCTCCCTCCTTGGGGTTGGCATACCCAAAATCCACACAGAACTGGAAATGCCTCCTGCTGAAGCATTTGATTGAATGGTACAAATCTGCCCTCTCCTCTGGCCCAGGGTCCCCTCTGAGAAGACGGTCACAGCAGAAGAGGCTTGGAAAGGCAGTTCTAACTATGGGCCTAGGAGAGGCTGCACAGTGACAGGCCTGAGTCCAGTTCAACAGCCCCCTGTTGTCAAGTCAGGTGTAAGAAACGTCTGTTGTTGGGCACTAGTCTGGGGAAATAGCAGCCATCAAATCCAACACAGGTCTGTCCTAGTGGAGGCAGGGATGGTATATTGTGAAAGGCTGATGCATTCTTCTAGGGAAGGAGAGCTGAAGTTGGTACGAGGACATGTGGTCATTGCTGCTGAGTATGGGGGAGTGAGCAGAGGTTTTTGGGACAACCACAGTCCTAACCTACAAACTCACAACTGAAGAGTGAGTGAGGCCCAGGAAAAAAAGGTGAGTTACCCCAGATCACACAGTAAGAGTAAGATAGGCCTCAAGCCCAGAGGTCTGGGCTCTCAGTCAGGATAGGACGCCTCCTGTCCATTTGGTAGGCTCCTTCTTTTCCTGGAGGGAAGGATGGGATTTCCTGGTGAATCCTGTGTGAGAAAGAACCCCAGAAACTGCTAATTCGAATACCCCTTTCTTTGGAGCCAGTGACCCTTGCTGATGCTGTTGCATTCACAAGGTCAGTGCTCAGAGACTGGCTCTGGGGCCTGGTTGGAGGCCTGTTGATTTAAATAGACCAGTTTCCCACAGATGTGGATACCTAGATCAGACGGGGCTGCCACTGCCCTGTCACATGCAGGCCTGGGGCACGTGTCCATCTAGAGGCTGCTCCCCAGGGCCAGTGCCCCTTCCCTCCTGTGGCACATTGTACATTTCAAAGCAATAGATCCCAGTCCCTGTGCTCTCCTTTAAAAAAAAAAAAAATATATATATATATATATATATATATAATTTTTATTTATTTATTTTTAAGATTTTACTCACTATTTTCAGAGAGAAGGGTAGTGAAGGAGGAAGAAAGGGGGAGAAACAACTATGTGTGGTTGCCTTTCACCTGCCTCCAGCCACAGACCTGGCTGGAGACCTGGCTTGCAACCTGATCATGTGCCCTGACTGAGAATCGAACCAGTGACCTTTGGGTTTGCAGGCCGGTGCCTATCCACTGAGCCACCAGCCAGGGCCCCCTGTACTCATCTTATAATGTACTTTGACCCTTGTTCCTTTGAGAGGTGGAACCCATGTCCCCTGCCCTCTCATTTGAGCAGCCTTGACGCATGAGGTCAAATCTCAGCGGGCTGCAGTCCATCCAGGAGCCTAGTTCTGCTGGAGGCCACCACATCAGCTGCCCAAGACTCATTTTTCCCTTTATGGGAGCCCAGTCTTTAAACCTATGTCCACCCCAGAGAGTCTTTTAAAACCAGTCGGCCTTGAGAGGCGGCCTGCCCCTTATCTGTCTTTTTTGTTCTGTGTTCGTTTCCTGGCCAGTTATCAGGGGAGCCTTTCGTTTCTCTGTCTCCTGTTATCTCCTTTCTGGGTTTCAAAGCCGCCCTCTCAGCATCTCTTCACCCAAGCTGGTGCCTTACCCTACAGAGAACACACAGCTGGTAGTGGGAAGATTTCCCTCCAACAAGTTTCCTGATTGTGGATTCCAAACTCTGGGAATTCCCTGTCCCTGCCCACCAGCTTCAGCTCTGAGCAAGGCTAGCTGGGGTTCACCAGTGGTTTCCCCAGACCCGGACATATGAACATCAAGACTGAGGTCCCCATGGGGCCTATCTAGGTTTGGGGATTTTACAGAGTAGCCACTTTTTTTTTTTTTTTTTTTTAATTAGGGAATCCAACATAGTCTTCCCAGTTCATTTTTGTGTGTTTATTTGCCAAATACACAACAAAAAAATACCTTTTCTTTCTTAAGGAAGAAAAGATGGTTTGAATGCTCTCCCTTCTGGGAGCATGCCCACACCTTTCCCGTCCCCACAGGTGGGCATCTCCTAAACTCTGAGGGTCCCCACAAGGCTTGCAACCACAGGAGCTGTGGGCCGTAGCAGCTGGTGCTGGGCTAACCCCTGACCCTGTCTCCAAGGCCTCCTTCTCTGACTTGCCTATGAACTGACAGTAGCCCTGCCTTGGCTCAGTTCTTCCCCAGACGTTTCCAGAGAGCCAAAGCAGCCCCGCCTGGGCTCTCCTGTTGCTTCCTCTATCTAGGCCCTTCCATGTTTCACTGTCCCCAGCTTTAGTAAACATACTTTCAAAACCAAACAAGGAGAAAGGAGGTGGCGGAGAAAGAAGGATGCTTCATCTCCCAGTGAGGAGGGGGGCAGTCCGTCAGAATAACATGAGGGGTCGCCCACTCCCAGCCCCACCTCCTGCCAGAAAGCACAGCCAGCAGCCTGACAGGATCCCTGCGGTGCCGGCTGCTTTGGCCCCTGGACCGGTATTAAGACCCAGACCCGAGGAAACAAGGCTCCGGGATCCCACAGGGCTGCCAGGCCCCGGCACACACCGGCCCCAGCGCACACTGCCGCTCCTGCCGGTCCTCCTCGCTGGCTCGGCGTCCCCTCCTGTGGGCAGGGCGGCCTTCACGGGCTGGTGGCCGCACTGTCACGCAGGGCACGGGGCGGGGCGGGGCTTGCTTCAGCGCACGCTGCTGCCGGCTGGGAAGCTGAGCCGGGGGCCCTGCATTTCCAGTTTGCACTGGGCCGTACAAATTATGGAGCCGGTCCTGCCTCCGTGATCTCTTTCTTTTTTTCTTTTTTTTTTAAATTTTGTTGTTGTTGTATTACATCCATCCCCTTTTTGCTCCCCTCTGTCCCCCTCCGTGATCTCTTTCTGATGTCACCTCTCACCCTAAGCCGGGTCTGGTGCCTCCCCCAGGGTCACACAGCCCCCTATGCTCTCTCCCCTCCCATGGCTCTACATGGGGCTCTTCCTCACTTATCTGACCCTGAACCCCAGGGGGCTGGGTCAGCGTGCACAACGACCCTGCCTGTAACTAGCACATAGCAGGGGTGTTGAAATGAACAGGCCAGGTGGGTGAAAGCCTGGCTGTTCCGCATCTGATTCAGTTCCCCACCTGATTCTGGCCAGAGCTGGGCTTCAACCGATTTCTTTTCCTTTGGGGCCAAGACAATACACCCTGCCTTCCTGCTCTCCTGACCAGTGGCTAGAGGCCAAAACCAACCCAGACTATAAATTTGGTTTTCTAACCAAGGACACAAATAAATATATTTTGCTTTCCCCAAAGGAAATCTACCATTTTCTGGAGCATCCAGAACATTCAAACATCCTCAACTATCCAGGCCTGGTATGGATGGAGTTCAGCTAAGAACTGAAATTTGATCTAGGGAGGCCTGGAGGCCCTGCTGGGAATGAGAGACTCAAACTGGATTCCAGGCATGAGAAAATTATGATCTGTGGTCAATCTGCATTCTTGTGCATGTGTAGGCATGGGGAGTGGTGAGTGCTGAGGCTAGACTTTACAAGAGCAATGAAAGGAAGGGTTTGACTTCCATCAGTTCTGCCAAATCCACCACGCAATCCCCTTACAAGCTTTCACCCACCCATCCATTCATGCATCCATTCATGCACAGGATGTGCTGCATGTAAGGAAGACAGACAGGTTCCAATCTGTTTTTTTTTTTTTTTTAAGATTTTATTTCATCATTTTAGAAAGAGGGGAAGGGAGAAAGGCAGAGAGGGAGAGAGACATCAATGTATGGTTGCGTTTCACCTGCCTCCAGCCACAGACCTGACTGGAGACCTGGTTTGCAACCTGTTTATGTGCCCTGGCTAGGGAATCGAACCTGCGACTTTTGGGTTTGCAGGCCGGGGCCTTATCCACTCTGCTTCCAGCCAGGGCTTAGGTTCCTCCTCTTTGGGGCAAATATTAAATATCTATAAATACTATGGGGGAAGCATGCCATTGGTGCCCATCTGACTCCCTGTACTGAACAGAGGTGCCACAGATACACCCCCTGGGCTTTTGCTGTCTTTAAAGGTAGCCTTCTCCTTGCTCTTGGGCCCAGGCCCAAGTCCAGGAGCTGGGTCAGGGCTTGTGATTATCTGAGTGTGCAACAGGGTCACTTCATAGTCTTTCCTATAAGTCAGCTGGGTGATAGCTCAGCAAACTGTCCACAGAGCAGCCTGGCATCAAGGAAGAGACCAGAGTCACATGAGGTAACTAAGCTGTTTACTTAGCTTTTATTAAGTGTAGGTTCACTTAAGGTAGAACATTAACATATCCACTCTAACAATTTAGGAGGAATATAACATACAGCAATCAATGGGAAATTACGAACCCAAGGCCCAGAGTTTCAGCCAGTGGGTCCAGGAGACAGCACGGTGGGCAAAGGAGTTGTATCTTGCAAGGCAGAGTAATGAGGGGTGGGTCGCCAGCGGGGCAAACCAAATCCAGAGCCTTGGGCAGCAGGACAGTCAGGAGATCAGGCAGGGTGCGGGGCAGCATCTCATGTGTGGAGTTCTGCTGTCTCAGCAGCCATGTGAGGTCCCTGCTTCTTATGCCCTTGAGAGTCATGTGCGCCACCCTTCGAAGTCTCTCCATAAATGTCTTCAGACCCTTGATAAGTCATCAAGGAATTCTCGGTGGGCTTATTCAGGGTTACTCCACCTTTGCAGATATATCTGTTCAGGTCACATGTGCAGATATCTTGAGCACTCCACCTGCCAGTATGACTGAGGTGGTTTCCTTCCTGAACGAGACTCTCCGGCACAGGCTGTAACCGTGGCCGGCCTGGTGGCCATTTGTCTGACAGGACTGATGTCAGTCCTGCTCTCCACAAACGGGCCATACTGTGCTGTGCTCTGAACTTCCCCAGCAGGGCCCAGGACCCCTCTCTTCCTCTCCTTGGAGTTCCTGCCCAGCATGCTCTGGGCTCTGATCAGTTTCTAGTGGAGGCCAGACTTAAGCCACCCCATCTCCTCTGCCTGCCCTATAGGCCTGAAAAGTAAAATCGGCCATGGCCTCCCCAAAATGCTGGAACACCTGGGTACCCACCTCTGGGCTCAGTTACCCTTGGGAGTAAGTATCTACCCCAGTAAAGGAAGGGACCTTGTCTGCTTTCTGGAAGTCCGGTTTCCACTTTGGGCACCCAAGAAAGGGTTGTGAAGGTATGAATGACCATGTTTAGGTGCACTCTATAACTTTTTTTTTTTTTTTTTTAAGATTTTATTCATTATTTTTAGAGAGAGGGGAAGAGAGAGAGGCAGAGAAGGAGAGAAACATCCATGTAGGGTTGCCTTTCACCTGCTTCCCGCTATGGATCTGTCTGGAGACCTGGCTTGCAATCTGGTTATGTGTCCAGGCTGGGAGTTGAACTGGTGACCTTTGGGTTTGCAGGCCAGCACCTTATCCACTGTGCCACCAACCAGGGCTTGGACTCTAACTTTGATGGAGTTTGGGCATAGATGATCAGTGCTTGGCTAGTCAGAGGCAGGAGAAATCCAGAGTATGGAGAAAGCCGAAAATAAAACTTTACTATTCTCTAAATTTGAGAAAGGACAAGAATTCTGGGACTTGGACATGAACAAGTCACTACTGATCCATTTTAAATCTGGACAGTGTTACTTCAGTACCCTGAGAGCCAGCCAATCAGTGGCGGCCTCATTTTGACAGGGGACTCAAACGATAGAAAAATTTTAATTTCAGGTAATAGCTAATAGACTTAGTAATGAATGAATTTAAAAAGCTATTGTTTAAGGAACTGAAGATATAACCTCCCTTGACCCCAGGAGACCATAAGCAGTTCTATCTTTGTGCCTCCGGAGGACTGCAAGCAATTCAAGATGGTATCTGAACTATTATGCTCCAGGGGACCACCACCCAGGACACAGATGAAAGAATACACCAGCAATTTTTTTATTTGTTTATTTTTAGAGAGAAGGTAAGGAAGGAAGAGAGGGAGAGAAACATCAATGTGTGGTTGCCTCTCCCATTCCCACAACTGGGTACCTGGCCCACAACCCAGGCATGTGCCCTGAATAGGAATTGATCCAGCAACTCTTTAGTTCAAGGCCAGTGTTCAATCCACTGAACCACACCAGCTAGGGCAGAATACTGTAGCTTCTCCTTAAACTGTTTTTCGCTGTAGGCACCTTGCTGGCCTTACCCTGGTCCCAGCCTGGCCTCCAGGGAGAAGGGTGCACCAACCCAGTCCTCAAGCTGGAACATGGTGGGGAAGGGAGCGGGAGTAGAGCTCCTTGGAACCAGAACCAGAACCAGGAGCTCCCTGCTGGCTCTGAAAGGACAGAGCAGCGGCCAGCAAGCAGGCAAAATGAAATGCAAATCAGCCTCTCTTGGACATTTGCATGGGGTGAGGGTGGGGGTGGGAGACTGAAGTACCAGTAACCAGACGGAAGAGAGGGAACTTGTGTGGCACTGCACCCACTGCACCAAAGGAAGACTAAGGCTCTGATAGGAAGGGAAGCTTCGGAGAGAGGTGTTGTAACTGAAAGCAGGTCCGGCTGTCTGGCTGCCTACAGCTACCAAAGCCAATACTCAAGAAGCAGGTGGTTATGGAAAGGAAAGTAGTTTATTGGCAGATGCAGGCCATCTGGAAGATGAAGGTGCTCATGTCTCAAAGTCCATATTCTGGATCCTTGCTGGTGTGGCTCAGTGGATTGAGTGCTGGCCTGCAAACCCAAAGTTTCGATTCCCAGTCAGGTCACATGCCTGGGTTGCATGTCAAGTCCCCAATTGGGGGCATGTGAGATGCAACTGGTTGATGTATCTCTCACACATCAATGTTTATCTCCCTCTCTTTCTCCCTCCCTTTCCCTCTCTCTACAGAGAAATTTAAAAATAAAAATAGCCCTGGCTGGTGGCTCAGTGGATAAGTGCCAGCTTGGGAACCTGAAGGTCACTGGTTCAATCCCCAGTCAGGGCACATGACCAGGTTGCAAGTCAGGGGTCTGCAATCAAATCTCATCTAATATGTCTGCCCCTGAGCTGACCTAGACCCCCTTTCCCTGGTGCTGAAGCTCTCTTTGAGAAGAAACTAAAAGAGGGAAGAAGGTCTGAGATGGGTGGGGCTGTAAAAATCAGTATGAGGATTAAGGGTCAAAGGGGAAATCCCAGGAACTGGAAACCACTGAAGGAACTGCAGTGACCTGCTGCAGAGGGACCCAGCAGGCCAGGCTGTCATAGATGCTGAGGTGAAACCCAGAACCCTCAGCCAGGTCTCCAGCCAGGTCCACAGCTGGGGGCAGGTAAAAGGCAACCATACATTGATGCTTCTCTCCCTTTCTTCCTCTCTCCCTACCCTTCTTTTTAAAATAATGAACAAAAAATATATATATTTTTAATTACATTAAAATAAAAGCCCATCTCTTGGGAAGATGAGGGACTCATGTCTCAAAGCCCATCTCCACCTCTCACTGGAAGCATAGGAGAACAATGTGGGGTTTGGGAAGTTCTCTACATGCAGATGAGCACAGTCCACTTGATAAGGCAAGTGAGGTCTGGTGTGCATCAACCTGGTTTAGTCATCCTGACTTCACATCATCCTGACTTCATGTCATCCTGGCTCCACAGTTGAAGGTCAGCGAATCTTCCAGAACTGGGATTCTTGAAGGTTGGAGTCTGTATCTTTTAAATTAGTTCCTAGGATTCTTATACAAACACACCTGTTCATCCACAAGCTACATATTAGTCAGAGTCAGCACTTGTAGAAGCAATGTCAAAAGAATGGTGAGGTGGGTTACAATCTCCAACCATTACAGTTTTCCACTGTCAGCATTTGGGGGGAGGAGTAAGGCAATGCAGGCAGAGAATGTGGAACTTGCACAGAGGCTGGCTCTGCTGCTGTACCAGCGTCCAAGCACCCCAGCCAGCCCTCCTTCCAGGCAATTACAGCCCCACCCACCACAGATCTTCTTCCCTCTTCTAGTTTCCCCTTCTGTAACCCTCTGGGGGGATTTACAGGGGGAAACCTGTAATATCCCCCTGTAACAGTGGGGAGCCAGTTGGGGACATGGCTTGCAACTCAGGCAAATGACCTGACTGGGAATCAAACCTTTCAGTTTGTAGGCCAGCACTCAACCCACTGAGCCACACTATCGAGGGTCTGGGAGAAGGGCTTTGAGACATGAGCCCCCTCCCCCATCTTCCAGATGGCCAATTCAGGCCTCTCTTCCAAGGAGCACATAGAAGCTCTTTTCTGGAAGAATTTCCTGCCTTGGGTTCACCCCCTCTGAAGCTCAGCCAGTAGAATGTTGGGGCGCAGGGCTGGGAGAAGATGGAGACGGGGGATCTGTGATGTCTTCTTCATTTTCCTGACCTCAAGTAATGTGAGCACAGCTGATGAGGCATTCTGGGCCCCTGCACCTCACTTCCAATGGGAAGCCTTCCTTAACCTACTTTCCCCATCCCACCCTAACGCTTTGTGCATGAGGGGCCTGGCTGGGTGTGCCAGGGAAGAGGGCCTGAATGTGTATGGCCTGGGGTCTCCAGGTTACTCTCCAGGATGTCCCCCCATCCTTCACTGTCATTCTCAGGCCAGCCCTAGGAGGGACTGAGTTTCCCCCTCAGTAGATCCTCCTTAATATGACCCCTTCCCCTGGCCTGTGGGGCCCTACAGAAGACCTTGCGGAGACACTCCAGACATACACCCCCTCCTCAGCCACACCCCCCCTCCCTGGTTCTCAAGACATGACTTCACAAGGAAGAGGACAACATTTTAGAAAAGTAGCCAGGATACCTTAAAACCGCAAGATGGGGTCCCATGGAGCCTGATCCGATCTTAGTGTGTAATGGGGTGGGGGTGGGGAGTAGGTTGCCATGCACCTCCTTAGAATGTGTTCTGGCCCTGGCTGGTAGCACAGCGGTTAAGGCACTGGCCTGCGAACCCAAAGGTCACAGGTTCGATTCCCCAGCCAGGGCACATAACCAGGTTGCAAATCAGGTCTCCAGTCAGGTCTGTGGCTGGAGGCAGGTGAAATGCAACCATACATTGATGTCTCTTTCCCTCTCTGCATCTCTCCCTTCCCCTCTTTCTAAAAATAATGAAATAAAATCTTAACAAAAAAAAAAAAAAAAAGAATGTGTTCTGAGTGCAAATCCTCCTCTAAGATATGTATTTGAAATGATGAAGCTGAATTCATTGCTGGAGTGGGGGGAGTCCAAAAACCTACTTAGCACAGAATGCTTGCAGCCCAAGAGCTGATCTTACATAGAGCATGCAAAGCATGCTATTCAGCAATTGACTGACTTTCAGAAGTTGTATTGCAGGGAGTAAGACGGTTGCTGATCGGCTGGCTCTCAGCCTGGCAGTCACTGGAATTGATACAGGAAAAGTCATAGTTCATGCTGCCTGTCACCTACCAGATCCAATAAGCAGGGACAGAGATTGAATCTTTATGGGCGCTTTATTCAGATATTCAGCAATCTGACAAGACAGAGGGTTTGTACCCTAACAGGCCATCTTAAATTCTATTTGAAACTGACCCTTTTTATAAGGAAAAGAAATGTGTAGGTAAGGGATTTGGAATTCAGGGGAAAAGATTATCAGATAAAACCTTCAGCATTCTTTCATCTGTGTCCTGGTTGGTAGTCTTTATTTGTGTCCTGGGCAGTGGTTGGCTCACTCTGGAGTGTCATGGCTCAGATACCATCTTGATTGCTTGCAGTCCTCCTGAGGCACAAAGGTGGAACTGCTCATGGTTTCCTAGAGTCAAGGTGGGTCATCCCTCCAGTTCCTGAAACAGTAGCTTTTTATAAGCATTGATTATTAACTAAGCTTATTAGCTGTTACCTGAAACTAAAAATTTCCCAACATTTGAGTTCCCCATAATCCCCATCTCCGTACCTGGTTGGACACTGGGGTCAACTTATCCCTGTGAGCCCTGCTTATTCTTTACTGTGCAGATACCTTTATCATGCTTGACCCCTGAGTCACCATTTGTGTCCTTGAGAGAGGTTTCTTGAGTCTAGCTGGTGGTGGTGGGGGGGGTGCCTCTGCTCATTGGCCTCTTCTAGTGTTTGGGTGGGGTGACCTACATGCCCATGTGGGTAGGACAGAGGTAAACCAAGGCAGGCTGAGTGCTCTCCTCTGTCTGTAGAGGTGCTGAGTCAGAGCTGGGTGTGCACGTGTGTGAGGGAAGGTGGTCCTGGATTATTCCAGGCTGGGCCTTCTGCATTCCCTGCATATCTGGGAAGCCTGAGCTCACTGGTCAAACATTCTTAGGGCAGTAGGCAGGCAGGGCATTGTCTTCAGGAGGTGTTTTCTCCTTCAATTAGGAAAAGGTAAAAACAACTTAGTTTAGCTGGCTGGTGTTTCTGAGCCTCACCTCCCAGAATGTGACCCCAAACTCCCTGCCTCCCCTACTTCTCCTCCCACTTTCCCCAGGGCTCAGGAACTCCCAGGAGGATCTAGGCCCAGGTACTACCTGACACTTACCAGGCCTCTGATAGTCTGGCCTCTAGCCTTGGCTTGCATCCCTCCAGTGACAGAAAGCTCATTTGCCTCCAGATAATATTAAGTAATGAAAAACCAGAATCACCTTTGGAGACTGGGGAGGCTGGGGGCGCTTGATCATAAACCAGAACTAGTGGTGCAGACTCCACATTATTGGCCCCATAGCTTAGACAGTGGCAGAATACACCACCCTAAAATGTCCCACTTTGTTTTTTGTTTGTTTGTTTGTTTGTTTTAGAGAGAGGGAAAGGGAGGAAGAGAGGGAGAGAAACATCAATAGGTTGCCCCTTACACATGCCCCAAACAGGGATCAAACTCGAAACCTAGGTATGTGCCCTGAGCGGGAATCAAACCCACAACCCTTTGGTCTCTGGAATGATGCCCAACCAATTGAGCCACACCAGCAGGGCAAAATGTACCAATTTGACATGTGGATTATTTTGAACTGAAGACAATTAAGGCCCATCAGACTCAAGAAGAGCTTTTTACCTCCCCTTAACTACCTAAAAGAATTTAGTTAAGGGGCCGTATCAGGAAGGGACCTATTAGCAGAGGTAACTTCTTTTTCTTTTTTTTCCCCCCACTTTTTATCAGCGATTACTTCATTATTTTTTAATTTCTAAGTATATTTTATTGGTTATGCTGTTATTGTTGTCCCAATTTCTTTTCCTTTTGCTTCCCTCTGCCCAGAACTCCCCTCCCTCCAGCAATCCCAACTACCTCAGTTTATGTCCAGGGGTCCTGCGTATAAATTATGTGGCTTAACTTTTCCCTATACAATTCCTAACATCCCCCGTCTATTTTTTTTTTTTTTTAATTTTATTGTTGTTGTATTACCCCTATTTTGTACCCACCAATTATGCTTCTTAATCCCTGCACCTTTCCTCCTGTTTCTCCCCCTTTCCCTTCCCAGCTGATAAGCCTCCAGACGATACCCATACATATGATTCTGATCCTATTCTGGTAGTTTGCTTAGTTTGTTTTTGTTTTTTTAGATTCAGTTGTTGATAGTTGTGAATTTGTTGTCATTTTACTATTCATAGTTTTGATCTTCTTCTTTTTCTTAAATGTGTTCCTTTAACATTTCATATAATAATGGCTTGGTGATGATGAACTCCTTTAGCTTTTCCTTGTCTGGGAAGCTCTTTATCTGCCCTTCCATTCTAAATGATAGCTTTGTTGGATAGAGTAATCTTGGTTATAGGGCCTTGCTTTTTATCACTTTGAATATTTCTTGTCAGTCCCTTCTTGCCTGCAGAGTTTCTTTTGAGAAATCAAGTAATAGTCTTAAAGGAACCCCTTTGTAGATAATTCTTCTTTTCTCTTGCTGCTTTGAAGGTTTGGTCTTTATCTTTAACCTTTGGCCTTTTAATTATGATGTGTCTTGGCATGGTGCTCTCTGGGTCTAGCTTGTTTGGGACTCTCTGTGCTTTTTGGACTTGTATGTCTGTTTCCTTCACGAAATTTGGGGAGTTTTCCTTCATTATTTTTTCACATAAGTGTTCAATTTTTGCTCTTCTTCTTCTCCTTCTGGTACCCCTATGATTCAGAGGTGGGCACATGTAAAGTTGTCCCAGAGGTTCCTAAACCTCTCCTTGTGTTTTAGCATACATAACTTCTTATGTCAGAAAGACATCTGCACAGGAGGGCAAACATTTATCTGCCAAACATCTGCTCTTCTCATTTTCCTATGAACTGTATTCATCCCTATCTCCTTAGCTTAGGATGGTACATAAGCCTCAATTACCTGACTATAGGGTTCTCAAATTTTTATGGGGCCTCCATATGTACAAAATTTGTTTTTTCTCCTGTTCATCTGTGTTAATGTCAATTTAATTACTAGATTAGCCAAAATACCTAAAAGGGAAGAAGGGGAAAGTATTCCATTTCTGCAATAGCATCTGGGGCCATGATGGCCAATGGAATGAGTTTCAGGGAGAGAGGTTCCAGCTCACAAAGAAGAAGGACCTTCTCTCAGCAGAGCTAGGGGCCAGTGATCAGGCTTTTGGAAGCTAACGAGTTTCCTGTCAGTGAGGGAGTACAAGTAGACTAATCCATTGGCAAGCCTGTGAGTTTTTTGAAGGGCCTCCAGAGGGGCCCTAGCTGATGAGACAGGGCCCTCTTCTGGGAGGATGGCCAGAAAGGGAATCTCTTCCTCAAATCCCATCAGGCCTGTCTGACAAAGGGCTGGGAACTAGAGGGAAGGGGTGGGAGTCCGGATATCCCACTCTCAGGACAGGCCTCTCCTCTAGGCATCAGCAGTTGGCCCTTGGCTTGTCCTGGCCCCAGCTCTAATTCTATTTCAGTTCTTGTCATCTGACTCCACTCATTCTCACAACCAGGTGAAGGCAGCACTGGTGTCTACAGTCCCCTCAGACTCTTCCAGGCTGGGCCTCACCCCCTTCCCTTTAGTGCCTCTTGGACTCAGGTGAGTAAAGGGCCTCCGTTTTCAAACCCCAGACCTGCTGCTTAGGTGAGGCCTCTGGGATCTGAACAACACACCTTGGCCCTCTTGTGCTGTTGGCCTCATCTTTCCCAGGGAGAACTGCTTCACAGCCAGGCTCCAGAAAGGTAGAGCTGCTGTGTGCACAGGCACCAAGAGGGAATGGGGTTCTGTGACACCACAGCAGAGCTTGTGGGCACCAGAAGAGATCCTAGGATCCTACAGGTGAGCCTACTCTGGGTTTAAAGCAGTGGGGGCCTCTTCATAGGAGTTGCAAGTCAACCCTGCATACCCTAGTCCCCAGACCCCACCTTCCCTTCCTCCTGCCTGACCGCCAGCTGGATCTGAGCAGTCGCAGGGGCTTGGAGCTGGTCAGGCTTCTGCCACAGCTTCATCCCCAGGAGAAGTTCCTTTCTTCTAGCAGCCTTGGTTTCCCAATTTGAACAATTTCTAAGGGCTTAGTGCAAGTGAACTGTCAGACTAGGCTAAGGGCAGAGGTGGAATGGGATAGGGAAGTCTTAAAGGCCAGAGAAAGCAGGAAGCTGTCTTCTGATGTCCCAGCAAGGTGGCCAGCCATGTTCTGAACCTTCTGAACCTTCTAAATCAATGCTGACAGTTGAAGGGTCAGGGGTGAGCAAGAGGGTAGGGACAGCTTGTGCTGATGGCACATAAAGGTCAGGATGGTAAGCAGTGTATGCAAATAACTTAAAAACAATAACCAAATAGAATAAAGTCTATCAGCTTTTTATTCTCACCACTTGCTGACAGTTGTAAACCATGTCAGTGATAAAACACTCCTCTCTGCAAAAGCCTTTTATTTGCCGAAGTTCTAAACAATTCCTGCAATTACTATTGAATTTTTATATGAATAAAATAAGCTTTAATGCAGCACGTTTTCATTGTTATTCATTAATACATGTTGTATTCTACATGAACATAATGCTGAGTTACACACATGCAGACGGAGCTACAGCGTCGGTTTGGTTTATAGTTCCCAACTGTCCTTCCTGTGCTCTCAGGACCGCTCCTGTCCCTGTCCCTGTCCCTGTGGCATGTGTTCCTCTGTTTGCACAGTGGGCTCTACATAAGCAAGGAAGCACAGGGATTGGAAAGACAAACAGAACTTGCATACTTCAGTTCTGCCACCCGTGTGACAACTTGGTTTTATTTGTACTTAAAACTTAAAATGGTTAAGTAGTGCAAAGTGGGAGGTATGTATTTTTATTTGATAAAGGCAAACTTTACTTCATTATGAAATATATTTATTTCACTTCACGACCTCTGCGGTGTAGTCATGCAGAAGAAAGAAGCTTGCCAGACCTGCAGCAGCTGCTGCTCCCCTCCCCCATCCCAGTTTCACTCACCTGTGCAGGAGGCTCCTCAGTGGAGCCTGTAGTCAACCCATTGCACCACATGGGAGGGGCTGGGTGGGAGGTAGAATAATTCCAGCTTAGCCCTGAACAAGGCTGATAAGGAGCAGAGGCCCAACTGCCCCAAACTCAGCTAGGGAGGGCAGCCTGAAAGAATGTCTAGAAAACCAACAGGTGTCCTCCCACCTGGGCCTATGTTTCCTGTCCACCCCCACTCTCTCCTTCCACCTTCCCGCCCGCCCCCCCACCCGCCGTGATGATTGGAGAGGTTCAAAAGGTACCACTGTGTCATAAGGGTTATTTTGAGCTGAAGATACTTGAGAATCAACAGATGCAGGAAGAGGTTTTTTTTTCTGAACTTCCCCTTATCTGCCTAAAAACAGAACCTCCAAAAAGAATTCAGATGTCATGATTCATCTCCCTGGGAGTTTCACAACCAGAGTTTGACTCCCTTCACCTGAGACCAGGATAAGAAATCCGCTGAACAGACACTGTCACAAACATATCTACATCTATTCTCCTAAGGGTTAGTTATCTTCCCTCAGTCATTTGTTTTCCCATGAGTGACCTTTTCCTCCTTCCCCTATTAAGATGGTATATAACATCTGATAAGGGTTAATTTTAAAAAGTATTTAGGCCCTGGCTCGTGGCACAGTGGATAAGGCACCAGCCTGAGAACCCTAAGGTAGCTGGTTCGATTCCCAGCCAGGGCACATAATGAGGTTGCAAGCCAGGTCCATAACTGGAGGCCAGTGAAAGGCAACCATACATTGATGTCTCTCTCCTTCTCTGCCTCTCTCCCTTCCCCTCTCTCTCAAAATAATAAAATAAATAAATACTTGTTTAAAAATAAAATAAATAAAAATTTAAAATATTTAAAGAACTCATGCAACTCAATAGCAAAAAAAAAAAAAAAAAAAAAAAAATCCAATTTAAAAAATGGGCAGACGATACCCAGCTGGTAGCACAGTGGATAAGGCGCCAGCATGCGAACCCAAAGGTCGCAGGTTCAATTCCCCAGCCAGGGCACATAACCAGGTTGCAAACCAGGTCGCCAGTCAGGTCTGTGGCTGGAGGCAGGTGAAACACAACCATACATTGATGTCTCTCTCCCTCTCTGCCTCTCTCCCTTTCCCTCTTTCTAAAAATAATGAAATAAAATCTTAAAAAAAAAAAAATGGGCAGACGATCTGAATTGACATTTTTCCCAGGAAGGCATACAGATGGCCAATAGACATGTAAAATGATGCTCCAACATCACTAACCATCAGAGAGATGCATATGAAAACCACAATGAAATACCACCTCACACCTATCAGAATGGCCATCATTAACAAATCAACAAACAAGTGCTGGCTAGGATGTGGAGAAAAGGGAACCCTAGTGCACTGCTAGTGGGAATGCAGACTGGTGCAGCCACTATGGAAAACAGTATGGAATTTCCTAAAAAAAAAAAAAAAAAATCAAACTGTCTTATGACCCAGCGATTCCACTCCTGGGAAACTAGCCGAAGAAATTCGATTTCCTATATTCACTGTAGTCAAGATTCAGAAAAGCCACAGGTGCTCATCAGTAAATGAGTGGATAAAAAGGCCATGGTACATATACACAATGGGAAAAAGAAGGAAATCTTACCATTTATGACAGTATGGATGAACCTGGAGAGTATTATGCTAAGTCAGAGAAAGAGAAATACCATATGATTTTGTTACAGTAGAACAGGGTGTCAAACTCATTTTCACTGGGGACCACATCAGCCTGGCAGGTTGCCTTTGAAAGGCCAAATGTAATTTTAGGACTGTATAAATGTAATTACTCCTTAACAGTTAAGCAAACTGGGTAGAAACAAGGTGCCTGGCAGGATAAAACAAGGTGAAGGGCCAGATTCAGCCAGCAGGCCCGTGTTTGCTACCTGTGCAGTAGAAGGAGTAGCAGAGGGAAAGCAAAAGCAGGACCATTGCAATCTAGAAAGGACTTAACAGAGGAAGCTGGAAGCAGAGAGAGACATCTCACCCACTAACCCAGCAGTCCTGGGTCTGGTCTGATAATATTGCCAGTCATTCCAACACCACAAGAAGAAACACTGTTTTAGCCTGGTAGGAGGAAAGTCCTTGAAATTCTATGTATCCTTTCCACTATCTCAGAAGGAAAGCCTTTGAAACTGTGCTTTCATCCCAAGGCCAGAAAAGCAGGAGAGGGTCCAGAGTTACCATAGGGAAGAGACCCATTAAACAACTTCGGTTAATTGCCTACCTCTGGTCACTCTTCGTTTTACAAGGGAATCCCTAATGCTTACAGAAAGAGCCCATAAATAACTTTGGATAACTAGCCCCAACTCTAATTTACTGCCTCCCTTCACTTGTGTGTTTTACAACAAGATGAACAAATGGAGTCTGGAAAAGATAAGGATTCAGGCTAACAGACCCCCACACATACCTAAGTTTGGGTAGTCACGTCCCCCTGAGAAAAGCTGGCACCACCTTTATCTGTCAATCAATATGTAACTTCTTCACCACCACCACCACCTGTCCCACTAATTATGCAAGTCTTCAGAACAAAGGACTCCTACTCTGGCCCCCTGGCCACACTAGGGCCAGCTTGCCACCCTGGCCTTTGGCCATCCTTGCTTTTGCTCTCCCATTCACTAATTAACTTTGAGCACATGCTAAGAGATTTGCTGATCTATGATTCTTTACTTGTGTCAGCAAGAACTAGGTTTCTCCTGTTGACAATTTCACTTATATGTAGAATAACACAATAAATAAACAAACAAAATAGAAAAAAAGTACTGTTATGCATTACAAATTCCTTTGACTACACCTGAGTTTACGCTAATGAGGTTGCTCAGGGTAGAACCCCTAGATAATTTCAGGATGGGGCTGGACACTAGAAAGACTACATACTTGATTAGAGGGGGTGAATTTTCAGCTCCATCCCCCAACCCGACCCTGACCTCTAGGGAGGAGAGTGGAGAGCCCAAAAATTGTATTATAAAAACTCTTCAACAGTGGGGGTCTGAGACCTTCTAAGTTGGTAAATACATCAAGGTGCTGAGGGATAGGACACCCAGACAGGGAAGCTCTGTGCCTCACCCCTGCCCCATTTCTTGCCCTGTGCATCTCTTCCATTGGACTGTTTGTATTTTGTATAATAAACCAGTAAACATAATTGAAGTATTTTCCTTAGTTTTATGAGTCATTCTAGCAACTTATTGAACGTAGCACAGGGGGTGTGAGAATCCCTGAATTTGTCGTCAGTCCAGCAGAAATGTAGGGAGTAGCCCAGACACCCCCCTTTTCATTGGTGTGTCTGAAGTGGGGCAGTCGGGTGGGACTGAGCCCTTCTACTGGTAGGACCTGACACTAACTCCAGGTAGATAGTGTCAGACGGAATTAAGTTGTTGGACACCCAGTTGGTGATGGAAAATTAATTGTTGGTGTGGGGGAAAAAAAAAACTCCACACAGGAATAAACTACAGAAAGAATTTCCAACTGCAGAGTACAAGAATCCTCAGCTTTTTTCAGCAACCTGCACAGAAAGTTTGAAATAAAGGGCAAATCTCTTACAGGACAGTTTGAGTATTATCAAGAGCTTTAAACCAGATATGAGGCAGAACAACATTCTAGGTAGCACCACTGTGGATGAGAGAGAGGATCTATGCCAGCAAAACGGGTCCCCAGGCATCCGCCTACGGTTTAAGGCACGTGGTCCCAAACTCCTGCCCCAGAGGAATGTGTATGTGTGGAATTGTATTCAGAGACAGTTATCTAAATGAACGGGATAATTCTATATGAGATCTTTTATATTGAAAATCCTGTAATGAACATGAATAATTTAGAAATGTTATCTTGCTTTATCCTAGGTCCTCTGTAAAACAGATTGACCTAAGAATTAAGGTGATCACCCTGGTTGAAGTGGCTCAATGGACTGAGCACCAGCCTGCACACCAAATGGTTACTAGTTCAATTCCCAGTCAGGGCACATGCCTGGGTTAAAGGCCAGGTCCCCAGTTGGGGGTGTGAGAGAAGCAACCACACATTGATGTTTCTTTTCCTCTTTTCCCTCCCTCCCCCTTCCTCCTCCTCCCCCCACCTCTAAAAAATTAATTTAAAAAATTGTTCACAGTTCTGAATAGTGTGATGAAATATACCATCCTGCTCTATCCCTCTTAGGATGTGAATCATCTCTTTCATCCACATTGTGTAGACTACCTGCCCGTTAGTCACTTAGTTGCCTTCTCTGTTATCAAATTGACTGTTAGGGTACCACAAGGGTGCTGTGTTTAAGTCACCCTTATTTTACTTAACAGTGCCCCTGCGCACACAAGAGTAGTGAAGCTGACAATTTAGGTATGCAGCAGAAAAGCCAGAAAGTGCTTCCTTCAATTGAAAAGGTAAGTACAGTACAGTAAGATATTTTGAGAAGGAGACCATATACATACAACTTTTATTATAGTATATTGTTATAAATAATTTTATTATTATTGTTGTTCATCTCTTACTATGCCTAACTTATAAGTTAAACTGTCACAGATATGTATATACAGGGAAAAGAATAGTATATTTAAACATAGGGTTCATTTATTCACTCCATTGGAACATATACCCTGCAGATAAAAGGGGACTACTGTCCTTTATTTGGGAGGTGCAAGCCCAGGTCAGTGACAGTGAAGAAAAGGGCGGTCAGGCCAGAGAAGGTGAAGTGCAATGTATCCTGCAGGCTGGCTACAGTGCAAAAGTCTCAGTCACTCTGGGGGTGGGGTGGCCAGACCGCAGCACCGAGGCAAGCACCTTGGGCCCATCTAAGAAGAGACTAAGGAGTGAGGATTTATCTGCCAGGGGCTCCACATCTCCTGTTTCCCACTGGCCAGGCTTCACTCTGGCAAATTAACTTACTCATGCTTTGGGGTGCATCAACCCCAAGCTTTGTGTCCTCAGATGCTATTCTGGTTGCATTCCAAAATGACTTTGAAACCAATGGAGTTAATGCGATGTATTCAGTGCACGTCGACATACAATTTCTCCATTTGTGAAATGAGAGGACCAACAAGGTTCCCCTTTCCCCCACATGGCTTCTACTTCAGTTCTGACTGACTCAGAGAGGAAGGCTCAGGGCCTACCCCAGCTCACTCACACCTCCGCCTCTAACACCTGTGACCGCACCCCACAGGCTGTTCTCACAGTGCAGCCCAACCACGGCCCAGCAGGTGAACTCACATTTCCCCACACTAACTACTAGGCACCAGGGACCCAGAAATGAACCAGACCCTCTTTTATGCAATCACTAATAGTAGTAATAGCCACCTATTACCATCTTTTATTATAGCACCAGCTTTGTGCCTGACACATACATTTTGTTTAATTCTGACCACAACCTGGAAGTTATGCATCACTTTCCCATTTTACAGATGGAGAAACGTGGCTCAGATCTGCTCTGGGACTTGCCTTAGACCATAGTAGGACAGGCCTGGTTTAAACTCAAAATACTCTACAAGGAAGTCAATTAACAAACGTGCTAGAGGGACACTCATTGTTCCTTAATCAGGCAGGTTTTCTCAATCTTTTCTGAAGTGGTTTGTGGCCAGCGCACCCACACACTCTTCAGGCTAAGGTTCCTGGGAGGCTTCCTGTCTAGATGTTGTGCACACAGAAGAGCTTACTTGCTGGAGTGGAGGCCTGTCCTCTGTCAGTGCGGCACAGCCTGCTAACTCATGGTCCCACAGCGGGTCATCATCTGGACAGAGCCCAGGGGAATGGAGAGAGGGGTCCTCTCATCTTTTGCCCACACTTTGCAGCCTCCTCCCTGGTGAGACACTCCTTCAGGAGCTGCCAGAGCATCAGGCCACTCTTGAGAAATGAAACCCATCTCACCCTGGTCTGGGTCAGGGTGCTGTGAGAAGTGCCCTTTCCAAATTATCTTGATCAGGAGGTAGATACCTGGGACTCCATGGTCATCCCTGTCAAGGGAACAACCATTCTTAATTAAGTGAAAATACTTTTTTTTAAGCCAGGAAGCTACTGTTCCCAATTTGCTAAACCTGGGTCAACATTTGGTTTCAATCCCTAGGAATAACTATCAGTATGGAGAAAAACTTAGAGTTGTGACCAATGAATGCAACCCATTATATGCTGTGCAGGTGGGCAGTGAATTGAGGATTTGAATCTTTCACTTGTTTAGAAGCAAGAAACACATTTTAAGATAGTATTTCCTTTTCTTGCTTTCTTTTCTTGTTTTTCTTTTCTTTCTTTCTTTTTTTTTTTTTTTTTTTTCTTTTTTAGAGAGGAGAACAGAGGAAGATAGAGATGAAGAGAAACATCGAATAGATGCCTCTCTCACACCCCCAACCAAGGACCTTTCCTGCAACCCAGGCATTCCCATGACTGGGAATCAAACCGGCAACCTTTTGTTTCACAGGTTGGCACTCAATCCACTGAGCCACACCAGCCAGGGCAGTAGTATTTTCAAAGAGAGAAAAACAGCACAATGCAAATATAAACGAGAGGTGATATTGATGATTGATGATAAATGTTCCATGACACTGTATTTTGTATGTTGTTTAACAAGTTTTTGTTAAGTTGCAATGCCCTGTGAATGCTTCCCCCAATTTCAAGATTTCTTGGGGTGGGCAGTGCTGTGGAGTGAGTCCCTTTGGCCTTTCCTATCCCCAGGACCCCCAGGTACCTCTGATAAGAGGACTGAAGTTCCTCAGGGAGGGTGTTATGGGGCCAATTCTCCAGCTTAGATAACACAAATACTCAGGGCCAGCTACCTAGGGCTTCGATCTGGTTTAATGCACTGGGATGGATTAGAATTTTATCATTGAACTTGTGACTTGTAGGTGAAGTCCAGTGGGCTTGAGTCTCTTGCTCCCAATGTGGTCTTGGTCTTACCTCTTTGCTTCTCTGGTACAAGCTCTTGGCTACCAGCTCCCTCATCCTGTTACATCAGATTCACCTGGCCCCCTCCTCCCCACTCTGAAACTGTTAGATAAGATAGATAGCAAGCCAAAGCAGGGAGGAGGAGGGAGGCACGTTTCACCCACTAATTCAGCAGTCCTGAGCCTGGTCTAATAATAGTATCAGGTGTTCCCAACATCACAAGAAACGCCATGCTAGCACTGGAGGAGGAGAGCCCTTGAAATTCCATCCATCATTTCCACTGTCTGGGAACAAAAGCCGGTGTATTCATCCTGAGGTCTAGAAGGGGAAGAGGAGGGGGTCCACAAGGCCCAAAGAAGAAGGTCCATAAAACCACTTTGGTTAATTGTCTATCTCTGGTCACTATCTGTTTTATGAGGGGTCCTTAGTGCTTACAGAAAGAGCCCATGTAACTTTGGGTAACTGCCTAAACTTTAATTTACTGCCCTCTGTCATGTATCTGTTTTATAACAACATGAACAAATCATCTGAAGCAGGATAAGAATTGGGGCTAACAGACTGCCATACATACCTGTGTTTGGACAGTCATGTCCCCTGGGGGGAGCCGGAACCACCTTTACCCACCAATCAACATGCAGCTCCCATCCTGCCCATATATAAGTCTTCAGGACAAAGGACCTGCTGCTCATGCCACCTTTGATTTTGCTGTCCTTGCCTTTTGTGACCCAAGCCTCTGCCTTTCACACCCACCTCAGCAAGGCCCAGTCTCTTCCATGAGGATGTCTCACGAATAAACCCTGCTTACACGCTAACAGACTTGCTGGTCTGTAATTCTTTGCTATGTTGGCAAGAAGAACTGAGCTTCTCCTGTAACACAACCACTGGCCATCTTTCCCTTGACCAAGTGCAGCAAATATGGCGTGTTCAGTGGGACAACCTGGACAGCATCCCACTCCCATCTGGATGCTGAGCATATCCTGGCTTGGAGGTTGGGCCTGTAGGCTGGTGGGAATGGCATGAGCCCCATTTGTGCACTTGCCCTGGGAGTATGTCAGTGTCACTGTGCAGGAAGGAGTGTGACATCGAATAAGTGGAGGCACTTTCCCTTCTACCAAAGACTGAAGACTACGTTTCCCACATTGGAGCTGAAACACCAAAAATGAAACACTAAAATTGTCTCACTGAGGCAGAGTGGAGCCACTCAGGGCAGAACAGACTAGCCTGGAGCAGGCCACATCTATCTGGCTAGCTGACCTGAGAGAAGTGTGACTCCAAGACCACCTCACTCAATGCAATTTTCCTGGCCATGCTGTTCCACAGCCACAGTGCATCGCCATTGAGCTGTTTTGCACTTAGTAAAGTTTCCTTCTTCACCACAACCCCTCAAAATAAACACATAACTAAATAAATAATAAAATGCTGTTATCATGGATTGAGAGGATAATCCCAGAAAAAAGGAAACAGCCTTTCCCTGCTGTTTGAACAAGGGGCCCTGCAACTTCAATTTTTTCTTTTCTAGTTTTATTGTTGTTGCATTACATCCATCCCCTTTTTTGCTACCCTCTGTCCCCCTCCCCACCCATCCATTCCCCCCAAAGTCAATCCCACCTGTTGTCCATGTCCATGATTCCTTTATACTAGGTTCTTGTCTAAGCTGCTCTCCTTCTTTGCCTCTGCCTCCCCCCTCCCCCCAACCCCGTTCCCCCTGACCACTGAAGGCCTATTCCTTGTATTCATATACTTGGTTCTGTTTTGCTTGTTGTTAGTTTTGTTCATTATTGTCCTGTAATGGGTGAGATCATATGATATTTATCTTTCACTGACTGGCTTATTTCACTAAGCATAATACTCTCCAGTTCCATCCATGTTGTTGCAAAGGGTACAAGTTCCTTCTTTCTTTCTGCTATATACAATTCCATTGTGTAAATGTACCAAAGTTTTTTGATCCAATCATCCACTGATGGGCACTTAGGCTGTTTCCAGCATTTGGCTATTGTAAATAGTGCTGCTATGAACATAGGTGTACATAGGTTCTTATGAATTGGTGTTTCAGGATTCTTTGGGTATAGTCCAAGTAGTGGAATTGGTGGATCAAAAGGCAGTTCCATTTTTAGTTTTTTAAGGAAACCCCATACTGTTTTCCACAGTGGCTGCACCAGCCTGCATTCCCACCAACAGTGTATGAGGGTTCCCTTTGCCCCGCATCCTCGCCAACACTTGTTGTCTGTTGATTTGTTGATGATTGCCATTCTGACAGGTGTGAGGTAGTATCTTATTGTGGTTTTAATTTGCATCTCTCTGATGGCTAGTGATGTTGAGCATTCTTTCATATGCCTCTGGGCCCTTTGTATATCTTCCTCAGTGAGTTGTCTGTTCAGGTCCTTTGCCCATTTTTTAATTGGGCTGTCTGTCTCCTTGGTGTTGAGTTGCATTAGTTCTTTTTATATTTTGGAGATCAGACCCTTGTCTGAGGTATCATTGGCAATTATGTTTTCCCATACAGTTGGTTCCCTTTGAATTTTGCTGATATTTTCTTTAACTGAACAGAAACTTTTCAATTTGATATAGTCCCATTTGTTGATTCATTCTTTGATTTCCTTTGCCCTTGGTGAAGTATCAGTAAACATATTTCTGCGTAGGATATCTGAAAGTTTGCTGCCTATATTTTTCTCCAGGACCTTTATGGTGGCACTGCTTATGTTTAAATCCTTTATCCATCTTGAGTTTATTCTGATGTATGGTGTAAGTTGGTGGTCTAGTTTTATCTTTTTGCATGTTGCTGTCCAGTTCTCCCAACACCATTTGTTGAAGAGACCGTTTTTACTCCATTTGATGTTCCTTCCCCCTTTGTCAAATATTAGTTGACCATTGAGTCCTGGGTTTATTTCTGGGCTCTCTATTCTGTTCCATTGATCTATATGTCTATTCTTATGCCAGTACCAGGCTGTTTTGATGACAGTAGCCTTGTAGTATTGTTTAAAGTCCAGTATTGTGATTCCTCCTACCTTGTTCTTCTTTCTCAAGATTGCTGTGGCTATTCGTGGGCGTTTTTGGTGCAACTTCATTTTATGCTGGGCTGGGCCTGGTACTGTAGCCAGTCCTGTGGGCAGTGTCCTGCTGGAGCCAGCAGCTCGATGGCTCTTGATTGCACTTAGTCGTGTCATAGCAAAAGCTTGAAAGGGCCACACTGGTAATATTAATAACACAGAAATCTGGCAAATGCTGCAAAATAGGACTTTCTTTTACAGTTGTTTGTTAAATATTTGCCAGCATACTATCTATCATACAGCACACTCAACAATGCTAGAAACTTACTTTTTTTTTTCTCCTTTCTTCATCACTGGCCATTACTTGTTATTTTTATTAGCTAAACTGGGCAAGCCCAAGTTTCTAGGGGAACATTATAGAGACAATATATTAAGGCTAGGGAAGGAAGCAGTTACTAAGTCCCAGGGACTGGGCCAAAGCACAATACCGCTGATGCAGGGATGAGGAAACTAGCTCAGAGGGGTAATGGGACTCACCCAAGACCACACAGCAGGACAGCTGCTGAACTCACATTTGAACCTAAAGTCTTCACTCTTAGAAAAGGCTTTCTGAAAAATTAAATGTATTGATTTTAGATGGGGGGGGGGAAGGGGGCAGAGAGAGAAGGACACAGAGAAACTGCAATTTGTCGTTCTACTTTTTTTTTTTAAGGTTTTTGTTTTTTAAAGATATTATTAATTATTTTTAGAGAGAAGGGCAGGGTGGGAGGAAGAAAGGGAGAGAAACATTACTGTATGGTTGCCTTTCACCTGCCTCCAGCTACAAACCTGACTGGAGACCTGGCCTGCAATCTGGTTACGTGCCCTGACTGGGAGTTGAACCAAGTAACCTTTGGGTTTGCAGGCTGGCTCCATTCCACTGGGCCACCAGCCAAGGCTACCACTTACTATGCATTTATTGGTTCCTTCTTGTATGTGTCCTGACCTGATCAAACTCACAGCGTTGGCCTATCAGAATGATGCTCTAACCAACTGAGCTGCCTGGCCAGGGCAGAAGTGGCTCTTTAGAGCCACATGTTCCTTGTCCCTGCACAGTGCCTAGCACAGGGTTCTGAACTTCAGGAACAAATTAGGACAATGGGGCTCAAGAGGAGTAGGTGGAGGGTGGGAGGTGGGGCTGGGGCTGGACTTTTGTCTTCCTCCTGGATCTTCACAGCCTGAGGTAGAAGGCTGGAAGGATGGCCAGAAGGACAGCACATACCAGCAGCCACTGACTAAATCAGAGGCACAAATATTTGCCAAGCCTGGGGGCAACCCAGACCTGCCTGCAGGGCTGCAGAGAGCCAATTCAGGAGGCCTTTTCCTCTGGGGCCAGGGAATCAGGGGAGGGAGAAGCACTTCTGAGAGGTTTCCCTGAACACCAGTCTCTTTGTCACATTTGTGTATGAGCTTCACATACTCAAGAATGTAAAGTCTAGTCACAAAACATCTTCTGAGTTATAAAAAGAATAGACAGCTGACCCCAGTCTACAGATGAGAAAACTGAAGCCCACAGAGAAAAGAGAACATGCCCATGGGAGAGAGCCTGAGATGTAGGCAGGACCAAAAAACTTAGTCCCAACATCAACAGTGCTTGACCCTGCATCTGGTGTGCTGCTGTTACTCAAGATTTCCTTTACCTCACTGGTCTGAACTAGTTGCTAGTTCCCAGCTGACCCCCAGCTCCCTGGCCGTGTGTGTGTGTGTGTGTGTGTGTGTGTGTGTACACTCACACTGCAGGCAGAAGCATTGGGTGGGGGGACGGAGAAAAGAGAGGGAGAAGAACATCACATGTCCCCAACTGGGGACCTGGTCCCTGCAACCCAGACATGTGCCCTGACTGGGAATCCAACCAATGACCTTTCAGTTCACAGATTGATGAGCAAACCACAGCCAGGGTCCTCTTCTACGGCCAGATCTCCCATCTCCTTACTTTTTACAGCTTCTCAGGTGCTGACTCCCCAGGGGAATCTCCCGTCTTTTAGCTCCCAGTTCAGGGAACCCTCCTCACTACACACCTTCTCCAAATCTAGACCCTCTTGCCTTGCCTAGCTCTGACCTAATGTCCTGCTCCTGCTCACCAGGCTCGTGCCCTCTCAGGAGTGGGACCATGAGGGACAGAGAAGCCCTGGTCCTAATTGTAGCTGTCACCCAGGGTGACCTGATCTCTGTGAGTCTCAGATCCCTCATCTGGGCTCAGCTCGCCTGCCTCACCACGGTACTGAGAGTGTTGGAGAGAAAATCCTGGCAGTGGGCACAGGGCATATATCATTGTCCCAATCCGGGGCTCCACTCAGCCCAATTGTCATCTGGCCCTCATTCTCCTCCACTGGTTCCAGTGAGCAGGCCTGGACAAAGGCAGACAGGATGCAAAGTCCGGAGATCACCTTAAGTCCCACCCCAGCAATTCTGCCCTTCAGTCCTCTTGAGTGTTAACTTTCCCCAATCAACACCAAACTTTCTTTGGATGATAGCAAATTAGGAAGGGCCCAGGGAAATGCTGGAGTTTTTCCCCTGAGGAAGACTTTTGGAGGGCCCAGAGAAGTGCTCCCCACAAGACACAGGATCAGAGACTATGTCATGGCAACGTGATCCCCAAAGTACAAAGAAGGAAACTGAGATTAGAGAGATGCGGGTTAGGGTGGGGGTGGAGGGGTCCTGGCGCTGCTGCAGTGGAGATGCGTTTAGATCCGAGGATCTTGGTCTGGAAGCATAGTGAGCTCCAGCTTTTTACTTGGTTTAAATATTTTGAATTGCTTCAGGGGCTCAAGTCCTTTCAAGTTCTTCCCTTGGCACCGCCACTGCCTAGGGTCATAGAACGTCTCTGGTTGAAAAAGGACCCCTGGAGGACTCACGCGACCCTCAGATCCCAGGGAGGACAGTGCGGAGCGGGAGGCTCTGCGGGAAGGGCGGGGGCGCGCCGGGAAGGGGCGGCTGGGGCTCCAAGTCTATCACCTGCCCCGCAGCAATAAACAGACTGGGGGCTCTGGGGGTTTCTGCTGCAAGCCGGGCGCCAAGTTACATCAGGGTTCCCGGGAGCTTCCCGCCTCGGCCTGCAGGTCCCCGAGGTCTTCACCCGCAGCGATGGCCAAGGAGCAGAGGCTGGCAAAGTGCCTCCCTCCCTGGGCCGCCAGGACAGGAAGGTCTCTAAGTTTTCTCTGGAGGCCCCTGGGACCTGGTTGGAAACGGGTTCAGCTTGAGAGTGGGAGCCGAGTTGCAACTGCACAGGAACTGCCCCTCCCAACTCAGGGAGGCAAGATCACCCGGAGCCCAGGACAGTGGGGGCGGAGGGGGACTGGGAGCCGCCCCGAACTCTCAATTCTGGAGGGTGGGAGCGCTCTCAAAGGCTGTGCCTAGAACAATGGCTCTCCTTCCCAGGGCCCGGAAGAAGACGCTGCAGTGCAGAGCAAGGCTGGCTCTGTGGGGTGCTAGCACTCCCTCTCCCCACGTGCGGCAGGACACCGACCCTCTGGGTAAAATGAAACATAGTTCCTGCCCCTCACCCCCCAGGGTTGGAAAAGGTATTGGATGCTCAACAAGGAGAGTGATTTCCACTCGAGATGACAGTTTTCACCTCAAAGCTTGCTTGGAGGAGGCTGGGCACCCGGCGCTTGGGGGACCCTAAGGGTGGAGGCCAGCGCTGGAGGGAGAGGCAGCAAAGGGGAGCTCGCCAGGGCCTCCAGGCTGTGAGCCCTGCACGCTGCGATCTCGTGACTGCGCCCGCTCAATCCAATAACGGTGCCACTGTGGGGCTTGAAATGTGGTGTGAGGACCTCCTGGAAACCTCAGAGTTGGCACAAAAATTATTTTAAGCAGAAGACTTTTGAGATTTAACAAATGCAGAGAAAAGATTTATGGGAGTTTTCCTTTTCTGACTAAAAGCAGAAACTTCTGGGAAATGAGGTAGACATGAATCCCCTCTCCCAGGCAGTTTTAATGCCTTGAAGAAGATAAAAGACCATTCATACCTTACAGACAAACCGGTATCATAAGCCTTATCTTAAGTCTGCTGACCCAGAAAGTCATTTGTTTTCCTAAAGAAATCTATTTGTTTTTCCCATAGAAGCCATTTCCCCCCCACCTCTTTTGGTAACTTAGGTATGTAAGCCTTTAACTTTAATCATTAAATGACCCAGCTACTTCCTTCATTGGCTCTCCTATATACATGTGAAATACGCCTTTATTTCTCCTGTTAATCAGTCTTTTGTCAGTTTAATTCACAGGCCCCAGTAACTGAACCCAAAAGGAAAAGGTTCTCCTCCTCTGTAGTGGCCTGTCTTTGTTGACATGTGCAAGATGTGCACAATGCACACAGGAGTTCAGACTTAAAATGAAATAAAAGATACTAACTTCATGTCTCACTACATGTGAAATAATATTTTAAATAAGCTGGGTTAAATAAAACATTATTAAAATTAACTTTGCCTGTTTATTTTTATTTTTTGTGTGTCTACTTAAAAAAAAAAAGGAACAAAAAATGTATGGCAGCCCTAGCCACAGAGCAGTAGCATCCTGATACAGGGAGGTTGCAGGTTCAATCTTTTGTCAGGGCACAGACAAGAAGCAACCAATAAATGAACCAATAGGAGCCCTGGCTGGTGGCACAGTGGATAAGGCACCAGCCTGAGAACCCAAAGGTCGCTGGTTTGATTCCCAGCCAGGGCACATAACCAGGTTGCAAGCCAGGTCTCTATCCAGGTCCTTAGCTGGAGGCAGGTGAAAGGCAACCATACACTGATGTCTCTCTCCCTCTCTGCCTCTCTCCCTTCCCCTCTCTAAAATATAATACAGCCCTGGCTGGTGGCTCAGTGGATTGGCGCCGTCCTGCAAACCCAAAGGTCGCTGGTTCGATCCCCAGCCAGGGCACATAACCAGGTTGAAAGCCAGGTCTCCAGTCAGGTCTGTAGCTGGAGGCAGGTGAAAGACAACCATACATTGATGTTTCTCTCCCTTTTTTCCTCCCTCCTTGCCCTTCTTTCTAAAAATAATAAAATATTTAAAAAATAAAATAAAATATAATATAATATAATAAATAAAATCGTAATATATATATATACATATGTGCACCAATAAGTGGAACAAATTGATGTTTCTCTCGCTCTCTCTAAAAATGAATAAATTAGGATGGATGTAATACAACAATAAAATTAAATTTAAAAAATAAAAATAAAAGTCAATACAATTTTTAAAAAGCGGCAAAAGGATTTAGGAATTTTATGGGAATTGTTTTTCTTTTGTAATAATCTAATGAAAAATCAAAATAAATTAAAAAAATAAAATGTGGCTGGTATTATATTTCTATTGGCTAGAACTACGAAATGTCAGGTGACCTTGTATCATTGGCTTTGTTTCTACCAGGCAACATCAACACAGCTTTATTAGCTGAATGCTCTATGCCAGGTCCTGAACAGCTTGGGCAGCCGGGGGTGGAGAAGGAGGAAGCACTGTGCCAACCCTTGGGGAGCTGCCCAGCCCATCTTGGCTCCCAGCTCAGCCCCACTGAGTTCTCTGGCAGTCCTGCTTCCCCTCCTCCACAGGGTACCCAGGCCAGCAGAAGGCCGGGCAGAGGGTTCTGGAGCCTGCCACAGCTCTGGGAACTCAGCTGGTTCATCCTCTGCCACCTCCCATCCCCCAGGATCTGCTTAATTAAAAGATGCTCCTGATAATCATTTAGGGATACAGGCTGGAGTCTGAGAAAGAAAGATATCCAGACTCATAATTAAACCAAAACAACCGCAACAACAACAAAAGTGTTCTGCAACTGGTTTTTCTTTTTTCCTTTTTTTTCCCTCTCTGCCCCTCCCTGGTTTTTCTGATTAACAGCCTATACCTGTCAATTTGGAAGGATGGTTCTGGTTGGTATGACCCAGGTTTAACCCACACAGCTGATACAAAAGTGACAGATTTACAGCCTGGTAAAGCTAACCAGACCTGTGCATAGTTAAACAACTATATCTAACATTCCTTTTCCTTCTCTTACATAAACTTGCTCACAGTAATATCTAATACTCTTAGTATGTTTTCTGTAGGCCAGACACTGTACAAGCAGCTTACATCTACTAATTCATTTCATATGAATTCAGTTAGATTTCAGGCACACCAATAACAACCCTATGTGATGAACACTGTTATTATCCAGTGGTCATGGATGAGAAAACAGGTACAGAGAGTTTAAGGAAACTTGCTCAAGGTCACACAGCTAGAATGGGGCAAAACTGGGATTGAAACCAGATAGTCTGGCTTTAGTGTTTATGCTCCAAATCACTTCATGACACAGCTTCATCCAGGAAGGACACTATTGTGTTGTTTTCCTTGACTGGTTCCTTTGCTAACCAGTTTAGGATAAACCTGTGATATGTGCTCAAAATAAAATATGTCTGAGATTGGCTTTAACAGATTAAAAATGATGAGGTGAGAACATGACCAAACTCATGGGGAAGAAGAAAAACGATCCCAGAAGAATAAGTCTTTCTATCATTCTTTGTCCATTTCTCTATGTAGATGGGCAAGGGGACACCATCTATCTAAGAGTAGGTACAGTTCGTTAAAAGATAAGCTGCAGCTGACGGTTGTTGTGGCCTGGGCTGATAGTGCCTGGGTGGGCTCAAAAATGTGGACACATATCTGGTTTGCAGGGGTGGGTTGGGGGGCAAAATTGCTACAAATGAGAATGGGAAGATAAGCACTTCAGACAGGGTAGGGGCTGGAAGGCAAGAACAAGATGTGAGCTAGGTGTTACCTGAGTGAGATATGGTGGACAGCAAACAGCAGATGGCTGGTGTTTAATTGCATGCATTGCTTGTGCTGAGCTGGGATGATGTTCTTCTCCTTCATCCTGACCGTAGGCCATAGGCTAATACCAACACTGTTTTGTGCCAGTCAGCTGAGGGGCTAAAGAGCTGGGGATTGGGGAGGTTGGAGGGAGTTCAGCTCAGGAATGAGTGGGCCTAGAGGCCATGGGCACAGGGGGAACTACTGGATGGGAAGTCTGCCTGGAGAAACATACGTCACTTAGCCATCCTCAGAGTTACTATGGAGCTTGGGGTCACTGGGCTCCTATGAGCTGCAGGTTAGGCAGTGCACAGGTATCCATCCAACCAAAATAGGATCTAGTTCCTGAAATCCAGCATATGCTCTGTTCACAAGTCAGGATCCCTGTGGTGCTTCTTCCCAGTCCATGTGGGCTGATAGCAGCCCTGCCTAGAGCCTCTGCTGAAAGCTGAAGTCTTGAGGTCCCTTTGAAACTGGCACAGTCAGCGTTCATGCTGCCTGTCACTACCAGACCTAATAAGCAGAGACAAGGAGTGAATCTTTACAGGCACTTTATTCAGACACCAGTGATCTGAAAAGAAAACAGGTTATGTACTCTAAAAACTGTTTTAACATCCCATCTCAAGCTGACTTTTTATAAGGAGAAGAAAAGGGTAGGTAATGTGTTTGGAAAAGGTTAATCAGATAAGAGTTGCAGTTCAGCTGTGATTTTTCCTAGTACTTCTTTATCTACTGATCAGTAATTCTTTATCTGCATCATAGACACTCCCTCCCTGAAACACCTTGGCTCAGATGCCATCTTTATCCCTTGCAGACCCCCAAGGACCAACATTTCATTGCTTTTGACTTCCTACATGTAGGTCATGTATTCCAGTTTGTGGAACAGCTTCCCACTTGCATTAATTAGTTAAGCCTATTAATTATAACTAAAGCTAAAATCTTTAACTCCTGAGTTCTCCTATCACATTAGGCATCAGCTACTTGGGTCCCACTCACAGTCTAGACCTGGGCTGCTGCTCTAGATCCTCCTGAGTCAAGAGAAAGCCCCACTGGGTCTCTCCAGAACTCATCCTGACTCCTGACATAGACTCTGCAAATGTGTATGTGAGAAACAAATTTGGGGCCAATAATGGGGGTCCCAAATGACATAATATGAGCACTAGAGCTTCTGAATTTTCTAATTATGGTTTATTTTAAAAGAAGTTAGAGTAGGTTCAAGGGTCATACATTTATTTACCTATGCATTCCTCTTGCTTACACTGACCTGTATACCTGATATATTGGTCTTCTAATTTAGTCTCACAACACACTGTTAACAATGTCTAGCATACCATGAAGACAGGAAGTCAAAACAGATCGATCTAAGAAGCAGAAACAAACATTAAGCCACCTAAAATATGGAGATAAAGAAACAATCCCCCATCAAAAGAAAAGGAGGAGTCCCCAGAAAGACTGTTAAATGAAATAGAGGCAAGCAAACTATCAGACAGGGAATTCAAAATAATGATGATAAAGAAGCTCAATGAGCTCAATGAGCTCAAAGAAAGCGATAAAAAACTCCAGGGGAATGGCAAAAAAGTTCAGAGAAGCTACAAGGAACTTACTGAGAACTATACTAGCATTAAACAGGACACAAAAACTATCATTAAGAGCCAGAAGGAAATGCAGAATACAATTTTTTTTTTTAAAGATTCTATTCATTATTTTTAGAGAGAAAGGCAGGGAGGGAGGAAGAAAGGGAGAGAAGTATCAATGTACAGTTGCTTTCACCTGCCTCCAGCTAAGAATCTGGCTGGAGACCTGGCTTGCAACCTGGTTATGTGCCCTGGCTGGGGAATCAAACCAGCGACCTTTGGGTTCACAGGCCAGCACCAATCCACTGAGCCACACCAGCCAGGGTGAGAAGAATACAATTTCTGAATTGAAGGACACAATAGAAGGAATCAAAAGCAGGCTAGATGAAGCAGATGATCAAATCAGTGAATTGGAGGACAATGTAGAAAAAAATTCCCAGACAGTGCAACAAAACAAAAAAGACTGAAAAAGAATGAAGAGGTTTTAAGAGAGCTGTGGGATAACATGAAACGTAATAATATCTGTATCATAGGGATACCAGAGGAGAAGAAAACGAGCAAGGGATAATAACCTGTTTGAAAAAGTAATGACAGAAAACTTCCCTAACTTGAGGAGAGAAAATGTCACACAAGTTCAGGAAGTACAGAGAGTCTCAAGGAAGGTGAACCCAAAGAAGCCCACTCCACGACACATCATAATTAAAATGGCAAATTTCAAAGACAAAGAGAGGATCCTAAAAGCAGCAACAGAGAAAGAGCTAACAACATACAAGGGTTATCAGCTGATTTTGCAACAGAAACACTACAAGTCAGAAAGGAATGGCAAAAAAACATTCCAAGCAATGAAAAACAAAGGCCTACAACCAAGACTACCCAGCAAGGCTCTCATTCAAAATGGAAGATGAAATAAGGAGTTTCTCAGACAAAAGAAAGCTAAAAGACTACATCTCCACTAAATCAGCATTTCAAGAGATGCTAAAGTGTCTGTTTTAAGATGAAGAAATAGAGAGAGACAGAGAGGGACACAGGAACTGAAGGAATGACCCACCTTGACTCCAGGAGACCAGAAGCATTTTCACCTTTGTGACTCTAGAGGACTGCAAGCAATCAAGATACGGTATCTGAACCATTATAGTGCAGGGTGAGATGACCACTACCCAGGACACAGGTGAAAAAATGTTGTGGCTTTTATCTGATTGACTTTTTTTCTGAATTCCAAATCCCTTACCTACAGGTTTCTTCTCCTTGTAGAAAGAGCCCATTTATAATGGAATTTAAGACAATCTTCCCACCACCACCATACTACTACCAGAAAAAGAAAAAAGAAAAAAAAAAGACAACCTGTTAGGGTACAAACCTGCCACCTTCTCAAATCACCAACCATCTGAATAAAGTGCCATAAAGATTTAAAGAAAGAAAGAAAGAAAGAAAGTTTACTCTTTGGTCTCAGTGGCAGCAGCAAGATGACGAAGGGGATGTCATCATTCCGCAAGCACGCAACAAGACACACACGCAATGCCACCGCTGTGGCTCCAAGGCCTACCACCTGCGGAAGTCCACCTGTGGCAAGTGCAGGTACCCCACCTAGCAGAGGGGGAAGCATAACCGGGCTGCCAAGGCCAAACACTGAAACACCACAAGGACTGGTCTCATGAGGCACCTAAAAATGGTATATTGAAGATTCAGGCATGGATTCCATGAAGGGACAACTCCTAAACACAAGAGGGCAGTTGTGGCAGCATCCAGTTCATCTTAAGGATTTCACTGATTAGTAGCACAATAAATGTTCAGGTCTCAGAAAAAACAACAACAAAAACATATCTTAACCGATAGAGAATTTTTATAAGAGTTTATATGAGCCAAGCTGATGACATGATAGAAAGAGAAGCAAGATCTCCAAATACTTGGGTGAATGACAATTTTGTAGGGGTTTTTTTGTTTTGTTTTTTGTTTTAATTTGATTTTATTGTTGTTGTATTACATCCATCCCCCTTTTGCTCCCCTCTGTTCTCTGGGGGTTTTTTTTAATGTAATGCCTGTCAGGTGCCCCAAATGAGGACACGGCTTGAAACCCAGGCATGTGACCTGATTAGGAATTGAACCAGCGACCCTTTTTGGTTCGCAGGCCAGTGCTTAACCCACTGAACCACACTAGCCAGGGTGCAGTTATTTTTTATTCATTTAGATTTAAGAAGGGAATATTAGGACTATTACATGAAAATGAGAGAAAACAAGGCAGGGGAAATCTCTATGATTGGGGTAACAAGGTCATGAGCTTTTTCTTAAGGGTGGTTACACCTCAAAGGGGTCTGAAAAAGAGGATTTATCCTGGATTTCAGAGATACGTTAACCTAGATGTACAAAAACAATGGACAGGGCTTGCTTAAGGCAAAGATAAACTTTTTATAGGCCTGGAGTGTGATACTCACCATGACCTGCTCAGTTAGGAATTCATGATCGTATCACCCTGTGAGGTTACTTTCCATAGAACCTTTGACATCCAGACTGGAAAATGCAAATAGGACATACTGTGCTGAGAAATAAAGAGGGCTGTTTATGAACAGAAGACATGAGCTACGATCAAGTGGGCCCCAGGGAGCTGGGCAGGCCTTTCATGTCTAAGCCTAGGTTTGCTAGCATTACCTACCACCTGCAATGGCCCCAGAGATGGCTGAGCAGTGGGCACAGGTTTCCCAGTTTGTAAAATGCTTTTAAAAACCCTTTGCCGCCCTGGCTGGTAGCACAGTGGATAAGGCAGTGGCCTGTGAACCCAAAGGTCACAGGTTCGATTCCCAGCCAGGGCAACATAACGGTTGCAAGCCAGGTCTCCAGTCAGGTCTGTGGCTGGAGTCAGGTGAAAAGCAACCATACATTGATGTCTTTCTCCCTCTCTGCCTCTCTCTCTTCCCCTCTTTCTAAAAATAATCAAATAAAATCTTTAAAAAAAAAACAAAAACAAAAAAACCCTTTGCCCTCAAGGGCTTCATGCTGCTCCTCCTGGGAACAAACAGGGACCAGGGGCACAGGCAGGACTCAAGCTGTGATCAGCACACAGCACACTCTGCGTGGGTCACAGGAAGTGCCTGTAGACTTCTGGAGGGTGCCACTCAAAACACTATCATGGGCAAGAAAGACTATATCAGAGGGGCCCCTCTGATTGCCTATCAGAGACAAGGGGGCATGGATTTTCAGCTTCCTTTTCCCTTACTTAAACAAACCCATTTCAAGGCATTTGTCTCTAATATTAGGATTGTTCTAATAACATTATTGGAAGGGCTTGCCTGCTCCACTCCCCTCTCCAGCACTGAGCCTTAAACGGAGGAGAGACCAGGGAGGTGGGTTTGGATTTCTGGCACTCTTAACTTGATTCACAAAACTTATCTTCCAGAGCCAGGGAAGCAGACTATTCAACCCTACACTTTCTTGGGGTTCTAAGAGCTTCCGAGGAAGGAAGAGCAACACAAGCTCTGGGTGCTCACTGCCTGTCAGGCCCATTCACATGCCTGGGAACACTGGGCACTTGACGCTTACCATGAACTTGGGCCAGGACCAGCACCCCACAGTCAAGGACTATGGAGCTCACAGAAACAAAGGGCCTGCCAGGATAGATGATTGGGGATTGTGGCCAGGATGAAGTGGTTGGTGCCTGTTTTTTGTACCAGCGCATCCCTAAGAAGGCAGTGCTTATCTCAGGGAAGGGGTCATTAACTGGGGGTTTGTTGCCACAACAGGGAGGCAGCAGTGGGAATGTTTTGGACTGAACCAGAGACTCACCCGGGATGCAGGCCCTGCCCCACCAAGCTTCTCCCCAGCTGCGGGCTATTGGCCTTTCCAGCAGCTGGGGCTGGAGTCTCCTGACTGACCACATTCCCAGGCTGCCTCAGCCTGTGCACCTTGGCTGGGGGATAGGCTGACTTCCTGTCAGTTTCGGTCCCCTGCGCCTTCATCCTGGTTACCCCAGCCTGACATGTTCTCCTCCCCAAGGCAGAACAGGCCTTGGTGGGACCCCCACTCCCATTAAGACCTCTTTCCCTGGGCCATTGCAGCTCTGATTTGGGGTTGGGGGGTGACAAGAGGGGCTTCCCTTGATGCTCACTTCCTGCCTTATGTCCTGGGTATCACCACTTTCTGTCTCCCACCTCCATGGCACCATTGCTCACCCCACACTGAAACTCCTATAATTCCCTCTGGAACCTGGGGCTGTTATAATTATTGTCCTGCTGTTAAAGGTGGGGAAAGGGAGCTTAGTCAGGGACTGTGTTGACCTGCCCCTGACTCAGAGCCACTCTGCTTGCCATGGCTCCTCACACTCTCTGACAGACTCTCATGTCTTTTGCAAGAGATCATCCCTGCCCCAGCTTACTGCAGGCTGCCCCATCCCTACTCCCCTCTCAGCTCCCTGATCTGACCTCAAATTTTTTGCCTCCTTCTCTAGCAGACTTTGGGGACTTGGCTGTCCTCCTGCCCTCCCCCACCCACCCACACTGTCCAGCCAACCAGGGGTCCCAAGTAAACAGAGCTGCTGAGGAGGTGTGTGTGGGTGCTGATACGGGGCCGGGTGATTGCTGGGAGAAGCCTTGTCTTGAGTGGGGATTCTCTGCCTCCCAGTCCCTGAAGGGTTTGTCAGTGGACACCACTGCCCTATGCTGGGAAACCCATCTTAGTGAATGCTGGAGGCACCTGTGGGTAAGGAGGTCTTGAAACCTGACCCTTAGCCTGCCTGGACTTGCCCAGCCCTAGGCCAGGAAGCCAGGGAGACCTCCTGAAACCCCTTCCCAGGGGAGCTGTGCAAAGGCAGGCTGGCCTTATGATGTGCTAATTACCCAGCTAATTGGAGCCAAGTAAGTTACAGATGGCCTGGTTGACAGGAGGAAGGGACTGCATGAGGGGAGGGGACTGCTGGCAGAGGGTCCAGAGTGAACCCTGGCTGTTCATAAATTGTTGATTTTGTAGGGTTGACCAGCTGCCTCCGAATGCATCCTGAGGGGTAGTCTGCCCCGTATCCCTTGTCTGTCTCCTGTCTCTCTGTCTCTGTCTGTCTGTCTGTCTCTCTCTCTCTCTCCCCCTCCCTCTCCCTCTCCCTCCCGCTCCCGCTCTCTCAGCTTGCGAGCGCTTGCGTGCACACACACCACAGCCCCCATACCTCCCCCACCCCCAACCCCGGTTGGCTCAGTCCTACCGCTGCAGGAAGCTCAGCAGACTCAGCGCCCAGGGACTCCATCCCCTGAGCCCTTTGGATCCTATAACAAAGAGAGCCTAAGGAGTGCAAGTTGATGATGAAGTATGTCACATTTTTTATGACATGAAACCAATAAAAGAAAGAAGGCTGTCATTTTTGGTTTCAATGAGGACAAAAAGTACATCATTGTAGAAGGCAAAGAGATCTTAGGGATGTAGCTGTAGCCATAAACAATACTTCCAAGCATTTTGGTAATGCTTCCTGAGAAAGATAGTCACTATGCTTTGTACGATACGAGCTTTAAAACCAAGGAATTTAGAAAAGTAAAATGATCTATGAGAGCTCCCAGGATGCAACCAAAGATAAATTTCAGGCATAAACCATGAATGTCAAGCAAAAGGTCCAGAAGACTTCATTGGGTTTATATTGCTGAAAAGCTAGGCAGAGCCTTAATTGTAGCTTTAGAAGAATGCCTAGTGTAAGGTCATCATTCAGTGCCACAAATCAAAATGTTTAAATTACCTTTTAACTATACGGTATACTCATAAGTAAAACAAATTTGTTTAGGCCAGGGTCTTACTGAGGGGGAGCTATCTTGTCATCTGTTTGAGCAAACTAAATATTCTATTAAAATGTGCAAATAGCCCTAAATAAATCTAAAATCTAAAGTAAAAAAAAATTAATGTTTATTGATTTTAGAGAGAAAAGGGAAAAAGAGAGAGAAAACATCAATCGGCCGACTTCCATATGCTCTATCCAGGGATAAAACCTGCAACCCTGACCAGCAGTTAAACCCTCCACCCGTGTGTGTATGTGTGTGTGTGTACACAGGACTATGTTCCAACTGAGCCACATTGGCCAGGAATGTCTAAAATCTAATGTTTTGTTGATGTAAAATTAAATTCTTATTTGCCAAATGTCTATTTTAATGAGCTGGCTTATAAAGGTTTTTGCTAAGCTCATGACTTTGATCTATTTAAGATTGATTATTTATGTTTGTTTGTTTAGCGAAGGAAAGGGAGGCAGAAAGAGAGGGAGAGAAACACTGTGTGAGAGAGAATCAATGATGGGTTACCTCTCCAATGTGCCCTGTTAGGGGACTGAACCTGCAACCCAGGCATGTGCCCTATTGGGAATCTAACCTGGTGACCTTTTACTTTGCAAGATGATGCCCAACCAACTGAACTCATAATTTTTAAAGCATAGTTTACTGATTATGCTGTTACAGATGTCCCAATTTTTCTCCCTCCCTCCATCCGGTACTTCCCATCCCTCCAGCATCTCCCCCTACCTTAGTTCATGTCCATGGGTTGTGCGAGTCAGTTCTTTGGTTTCTCCCTTTCCTATACAATTTTTAAAAGATATTTATTTATTTATTTATTTTCCAAGAAAGTAACAGAGGAAGAAAGAGAGAGAGAGACATACTGATGTGAGAGGAAAACATCAGTTGGCTGCCTCTCCAACACCCCCAACCAGTGACACTGTCTACAACCCAGGCATGTGCCCTGACAGAGAATTAAACCAGTGACTTTTTCATTCACGGGCTGGCACTCAATCCACTGAGCCATACCAGCCAGGGGTCCTATACTATTCTTAACATCCCCCTATTTTGTTCCTAACAATTATGCTTTAATTATGCTCCCCACCCCTCACAGGTGTATAAACTATTTATTAACATGAGGCTTACAGATTTACTTCTTCTTGGACACACCCACAGCGCGACCCTGACGGCCTGTGGTCTTGTTGTGCTGGCCCCGAACACAGAAGACCCCAAAAGTGCTGCAGCCCTCTATGCGCCTGAATTTTCTTCAGCCCGTTCCAGGTCTTCACGAAGCTTGTTGTCCAGACCATTGGCCAGGACCTGGCTGTATTTTTCATCCTTCACATCCTTCTGTCTGTTCAAGAACCAGTCTGGAATCTTGTACTGGTGTGGGCTCTGCACAATGGTAATCACACATTCCACCTCATCCTCTGTGAGCTCTCTTACCCTCTTGGTGAAGTCAATGTCTGCTTTCCTCAATACCACAAGAGCATATCTTCACCCCACACCCTTAATTGCAGTGATGGCAAAGGTTGTCTTCCTTCGCCCATCGATATTGGTGTTGGGTACTCGCGAAATGTGCTGGAGCTTCTCCAGAATCACTAGAGACACGGCTGCATCAGCGAGTAGGCCTCCTGTGGAAGAGTAATTGTGCTTCTTAATCCCTGAACTGTTTCCCCTATTCTTCCCTGTCCCCCTCCCAGCTGATAACCATCCAAATGATCTCCACATCTATGATTGTTCCTCTTCTGGTTGTTTGCTTAGTTTGTTTTTGATTTTTAGATTCAGTTGTTGATAGTTATTAATTTCTTGTCAGTTTAATGTTCATAGTTTTTATATTCTTTTTCACAACTCTTCAAGATTCCATTTATTTGTTTTTAGAGAAAGCAGAAAGGAGGGAGAAAGAGAGGGAGAGAACTATCAAAGTGTGGTTGCCTCTTGAGCGCCCCCTACTGGGGACCCAGCCCACAACCCAGGCATGTGCCCTGACTGGCACTCAAATTGGCAACTTTTTTGTCTTGCAGGCAGGTGCTCAATCCAGTGAGCCACACCAGCCAGGACTGATCTTTTTCTTAAATAAGTCCCCTTAACATTTCATGTAATAAGGACTTGGTGGTGATGAACTCCTTTAGCTTTACCTTGTCTGGGAAGCATTTTATCTGCCCTTCCATTCTAAATGATTGCTTTGCTGGATAGAATAATCTTGGTTGTAGGTCTTTGCTTTTCATTACTTTGAATACTCTTGCCAGTCCCTTCTTGCCTGCAAAGTTTCTTTTGAGGAATTAGCTGATATTCTTATAGGAACTTCTTTGTAGGTAACTCTCTTCTTTTCTGTCACTGTTTTTAAGGCTCTCCCTTTATCTTTAGCCTTTGGCATTTTAATTATGGTGTGGTCCTCTTTGGGTCCAACTTGTTTGGGACTCTGTGCTTCCTGGACTTATATGTCTATTTCCTTTGTCAAATTAGGAAAGTTTTCTTTCATTATTTTTTCAAGTAAGTTTTCAATTTTTTGCTCTTCCTCTTCTCCTTCTGGCACCCCTATGATTTGGATGTTGGTACATTTAAAATTGCCCCATAGGTTACTAAGTCTAAGCCTCTTCTCATTTTTTTGCACTCTTGTTTCTCCTTTCTGTTCTGGTTGAATGTTTATTTCTTCCTTATCATTTATTTGAATCCCAATTTCCTTCTCTTCACTGTTGGTTTCCTGTATATTCTTCCTTATTTCACTTTGTGTTATCTTCATTTCTTCCTTTATTATTATTTTTTTGGTCATACTTGATGAGTTCCTGAGCATTGTTATCACCAGTGTTTCGAACTCTGGATCTGATAGGTTAGCTATCTCTGTTTCATTTAGTTCTTTTTCTAGGGTTTTGTTGTTCTTTCATTTGGGCCATATTTCTTTGCCTCCTCAACTTGGCAGCCTCTTTGTGTTTGTTTCTGTGTATTAGTTAGAGCTACTTTTACTCCCTTCGTTGTGTGGCCTTTGTAGCAAAGGCACCAATAAATTATGTAGGGTGGGGCCTTAGGTAATTGCCAGGGCTGGACAATACGCTTCACTGCTTTGTGGCCCTGTGTGTGGTGAGGGGCTCAAAGAGGGTACAATGCCCCTTCCTGGCTTCTGGTGATTTGCTCGGCACTTGCCCTATTTCCAGTCACTTCATCTACATCCCACATGTGATTGGTATCCTTCCGGCTCCTGCCCCAGGGTTTGCGTACATTCTAAGATCATGTGGGCCCTTTAAGTGGTAAAAATATGGCAGTTTCTTCTGTTACCCCAACCCCCACTGTTTTATTACATCCAGAGATAATAGGGGTTTATCTTCCTGGTGTTGGGACCCTGGGCTGTGTGGTCTGGCCTGGGGCTGGGATCACTTGCTCCCAGGGTATCCTTCCCAAATTTTACCCACCACACATGAACGTGGGACCGTCAGTTCCACCACCACTACCCCGCCACTCCTCTGTATGCCACACTGCTTTTCTACCCCATTTCCATGACTCCGCCCCTCCTACCCATCTGGATGAATGTGGCTCCTTTAAATCCTTGTTTTTCAGACTTTCATATAATTTGATTTTCTGATGGTTATGGTTGTTAATGGTTTTGAGATCTGGTTCTAATTCTTTCTATGGTTTCAAGAGGATGACTATCTAGTCTACCTACACTTTCGCCTGTACTGGAAGCCTGAGCTCATAATTCTTAATAATGCAGTTCACAAAACAGCACAAGGTCATACGAAGAGAACTATTGTATATTTGTCAACCTCAGCAATTACTTTATTTCTTTCACTTAGAGAACTGGTCATAATCTGGTTATAATTTTTGTCCAAATTCTTTATTCTCTTGAGCTAAATTGAACAATGGAAAATAATTCACACAACATGTAATATTACAAACATACCAACTATAGTAAGATTAAGTCAGGCAGTCCCTTAATTCTGCCAGATGTGTAATGAAGACTGTCACAGAATTGTGCGCCCTTGTAATCAGCACTGACCATGCAAAGCACTATTTCACGCGTGCAGTTACAGGAAGTAACACCTTGCACCCATGGTGAGCTCTCACTCTCCACTTGTCTCCCAACAAGACCCAACAAGGTCTGAGAGTGACCTTGCATTTTGGGAATCATGATGTGACCTCAGGAGAATATGTGAAATCTTTTAGGAACTGATTGCAAATTAGGGTGCAGTTGTAATACACTTTGTTGATGAAAATGATAAAAGAATACACTGATAAGTTAGGACACTTGTGATGGCTTTAACTGTGTCTTCAGAACTTAAATTGCTTCTGGCATAATATGATGTGGAAGTAGATCGGGTTCGTGTTTACTCTGGGGCCTGGAAGAGCTTCCTAATTTCCCAGAGCAATTTGTCAACTCCACGTGAAATGGGAAGCAGGTATGATACCCATAGGCAGCTGCTACCTGATGACCTTTGGAAGTGATTGCCTTTAACATCATAGGGTCACACACTTTGAACAATATAGAGATGTACGTACAGTTGAACTTAGAAGAAGGTATATTAGCTTTGTGTAATAAAGGAAGAATTTTTTAATTTTAATTTTTTAAATTTTATTTTAAAATATTTTATTTTTAGAGAGAGGGAGAGAGACATCAATGTTTGGTTGCCTTTCACCTGCCTCTAGCTATGGACCTGGCTGGAGACCTGGCTTGCAACCTGGTTATGTACCTTGGCTAGGAATCAAAGCAGTGACCTTTGGGTTCTCAGGCTGGGGCCTTATCCACTGTGCCATGAGCCAGGGCAAGAACTTTTCACTTAAAAAAAAAAAAAAAAAAAGCATCCTGGTTTCCACACCTTGGCCCTGGCCCTGGCCTGAAAGGACTTGTGTTCTGAGAGCACTATTGGAAGGGCTCATTGAGTGTTTGGCAGGCAGAGTGCTTGGCTCTAGGGGCTACCAAGGAGGACAAAGGTAGGCTGCTATGCCCTGGGGCCACCAGGCCTGCTGCAGCCCAGGCAAACACAGGTCGGGGGCCAATGGAGGCAGCCTGTGGAAATGGAGGTGGTGTCAAGGAGCTGGGTCATCTTGGAGGGGTCTGGGGCTCACCCCATACCAGCCCTAGTCAGAACCTTGGCCTGGATCATGTCCCTCTGAGAAAAGGCCTGGGTGACTTCCCAAAGGGGCTGGAGAGCCCAGGGAGATGGATGTGAGACTGACATCTAGACAGGAAACTGGTAGCATCCTCTTCTCTCCCCCATATTACCCTCTTTATAGCCCACTCTGGGCTAGGGGGAACTTTCAGTCACCTAGGGCCAGACCCCAGGCTTCAGCAAGGTAGAGTGTGGCTGTGACTCACGTTGGCCCGCCCCAACTCTAGCCCCATTGGCTGTCTTTGGCTTCTGGACACTCTGAACTCTCTCTGGTCTCTAGGCTTTTATTTAGGCTTCCACCTGCGAAGCATCTCTGCTCCTTTCTGACTAGTTAGGTCCTCTCTATTCTGCAGGTTTTTGTTCTATTTGCATTCCAGACTGCTCTGTGACCTTCTGCCTGACCTCCTGTAGCACCCACAGCCCCTGTTCCTGCTTCTCTACACTGCTCAGGGGGCCCAGGACCCAGACCCAGGTCATTAGGAGAGAAAGCTGCAAGGCTAAACACATCCCTTGATCAAATGCTTGTCCAACTCTCCTCCCTTCCAGGACACTCTCAGAACTAGATGAGCCTATGGTATGAAAAACCTTTATTAGTAACCCTGGTTTAGTAACTTGATAACAATTGCTACTATTTTCTGAGTCAGGCAATGTGCTAGGTACTTTTCATAGCAGCCCTCCAGTACCGGACTTTTTATTATCTCTTTTTCAAAGAGGAAATGGAGGCTCAGTGAAGCCAAGCAACTAATCCAAAGTTACACAACAATTAAGTGATAATCTGGGGACTCCCAAGTCACTACTCTCACAATGGGAGGAGAGTTAGCATTATTTATTTATTTATTTATTTATTTATTTTGCCAACCTGTTTCCTTCCCCCTTTATCCCTCCCTCCTGGCCTGTTATCCTGTCTGGTGAGCTTGCTTCATTACTAGGACCCAGGGGTCCAATTAGGGGCTCTCCCCAAGGGAAGTAACTGAGGCAATCCTGGTCCCAAGAGGGGAGTTTTGATGAACTATCACTGCTCTTCCAGAAACTCTCACCTGCCCTCGGCTACACCAGCCTAGGCTGACTTTGTGGCAGGAGGCAGGACTGATACCCAACCCAGCAGCACGGGAGGGAGGTGTGCCTGGGCCCCTGTCCCACCACAGCATCCCTTCATTTAATCCATTAAATGGATTGAATAAATTAAACACATTAATATCTATAAAGTGTTGAAAACAGTGTTTGGCAAAGGCTATATGAGTATTGTATTAAAAAAAACATCAAGCCAGCAAGGATTGGGAACATGGGGAAAGGCTGGGGCACAAGGCTATTCCTGGATGGGAAGATGGAATGTTTTGGGGTCACCTGGTAATGCTGGGTGGCCTGAGTGCAGGCTGTCAGCACTGTAAGGTTTGCAATCATGCCCACTTGCAATGTGGGAAGCTTGAGGCTGGACACACAGCAGAGTTTGGGGGAAGTAAACGACAGGGGTGGAGAGGAGGCTGTGCCAGGCACTACGCCAAGCATTTCCCCCCCGCTACATTTTATTGATTGATAGATATTTGTTTTCTACTTATTTATGCATTCATTGGTTGATTCTTATTTTTAAAAGGTTTCATTTATTTTAAAGAGAGGGGAAGGGAGGGAGATACAGGAGAGAAAAATTGGTGTGAGAGATACCAATGGGTTGCTTCTTGCATACTCCCAACTAGGTAACTGGCTTGTGACCTAGGCATGTGCCCTGACCAGGAACTGAACCGGTGACCTTTCTGTTCATAGGCCAGCACTCAGTCCACTGAGCCACAACAGCCAGAGGCATTGGTTGATTCTTATATGTTCTCTGAACACATATCCAACCTGCAGCCTTGGCTTACGGGGTGGATGCTCTAATCAATTGAACTACCTGGCCAAGGCTATTTTTGGTAAGCTTTTAAACTTAAAAAAATTTTTCTTTCTTTTTTAAACTCATTTTTCTATCTAACAAATTCTTTCTATACTGTGCACTGCCTTACAGGACAGGGATCACCACCCTGTTCTATAGGTGAGGCAACCTAGGCTGAGACAGGTGATCAGCATATCCTGGGTCATGCAATCATGAGAAGCAAAGCAGAATTTAGACCCAAAGCCTAAGCCCTGCATACTGGAAACCCAACTTCTCCTGGGCTGCTCCTCAAGTCACAGGGTGATGGTCAGTAAGGTATCAGAGCCATAGCCCAACCCCTGAAGAGGAAGAAGTATCCCTCTTTGCACCCACTCAGCCTCCCAGAAGACTGAAGGTTCTGAGTGTGGGTGTTTGTGGGAGGACCCTGGAGAACCCTTTCCTGGGCAGGGCTGGCTATGTGTCTAAGCTGAGATAATGACAAGAAGGATCTGAGGTAGCACCCCCAACCCTTTCTGGAAGCACGACTCTGGCCTCAGCTGGCCTGGCTGCACGCCTCCCGCTCATCAGCCCCTGATGTGCCAGCCCCAAGCCAGAACTGAGTGCTCGATACGCAGCCTAAGTGTTGGAAACCTCAGTGGGCTGCTACCGAGGGGGCAGTAGCAACCACAGGGCCCAGACCTCCCCATCCAACCAGTCTTAGGAAGCCTTCCATGGACAGTCTACATCATCTACCCAAGGGAGGAGAGTGTGCTCCAGAATTGGAGGAAGAGGCCTGGAGAGGGCTAGGAGATGGACTTGCAGCCCTGCCAAACGTTTGAGCTGGGGAACTGGGGGAAGGTAATTTTGGCCTAACAGAGGCCAAAAGCCAACCAGCTGAAGACCCTGGGCAGGAGTCAGGATTGTGGGTACAGACTGTCCAGGCCCAAACCGCCATGCCAGGACTAGCTATTCTGCTGGCCCAGGACACAGAGACTTGGGGAGGAGGTCCCAGAGAGAAGCCCTGGATGGGGAAGAGAAGAAATGAGGGAAGCTGACATAAGTCTAGGCTTGAGGTAAGGGAGCAGCATCCTGCAACACTGAGGGGGAAATGCATCAGCCTCTCTCCTTTTCATAGGGGCTCCTTCTCCTCTCACAACTCCAGTCCCAGGCTAGGAACCCCCAAGAATGGGTTTACAGGCAGTGAGGCATGCAGCTGGAGCTCAGCCAGGTGTTTTTCCATCCTGGGTTGGGGGAGAGGAGATGGGGAGGGAGAGGCAATGTCAGAACAAGAAGGAAGCTGATGTATAGGCTGGGCAGGCCTTTAGGAGACCTGGGTGCCCAGACCCTGGGCATCTGGCTGCCTCAGTCTTCCCATGTTAAAATGGGGCTGGTAGCAGGCTGTTGGTAGTCTGGGTTTTGGTGCTGTGGGTCCTCAGAGGCTGAAAGGGTGAGTGCAGGGGCTGTAAGGGAATTTTGGGAAGCAGAGGCTCCTTTCAGGTCCTTGTCACTGGGCCTGTGGGGGAGGGTTCCTGCCTTTCTTTCCTTTCATATGCACAGAGTTCTCCTTTGCCAGGAACCCTGCATTCCATAACCATGACCTGACTCAGCTTTGGGCTAAACATTGGAGTCCCAGCACTCAGGCAGACCCAGGCCTTGCCCTGCATGAGGCCCATCCACAATGTAGGAGGGAACCAGGCTTGTAATCAGGTCATTTTAGCACAGGGATGAGTTTAGAATGCTATGAGGCTTCAGAAGAGATGACTAAATGCAGTCTGGAGCTCTGGAAGGCTTTCTGCAGGAAGGGGCCTAAGCTGAATCTTGAAGGCTGACAGATGTTAGCAAATAAAGAGCTGGACAAGCATATTCCAAAGCATGGAGGAATGACCCAGCTTTAGCTGGCTCTGGTGACAGCAGTGGCAACAGGAAGGCAAGAAGCCAGAGTGGGGCACTGAGGAGCCATGGGAAGCTAAGCTGGGAGGTGGGGTGACAGGGTCACATTTGGGATGGGGACCCTCTCCTGACTCAAGGCCCCGTCCCTATTCCTTAGGCTTCCATGGCAGCCCCGTTCCCACACAGGCACAAATCATGCTGGAGTGCCCTGGGCTGTCTTCCATCTGCCTCTCTTCCAAACTGGGAACAGCAGCTGGGGCCCACTTGCTGCCAGCTCAAAGCCTGGGGGTCCTAATACGTGGTGGGAGGAAAGATGGGAAGGACAGTCAACCCACACTGGCTGTTAATTAATTAGAGAGCGCCCCTCTTCCTTGTTGTTAGGCCACTTAATTATTCAATCTTTTTTTTTTTTTCCAGCCAGTAGGTTGGTAGGCACCATCCTCCAGGGAGGCCCATGCCCCTTTCTCTGCCTTTGGAATCCCCCACTCTGAAAGACTAATTTCCTCTGGAAGTGGGGCGGGGCAACCTACTCTCCGCTCACCATAGCAAGGCAACAGGTCACTGTGTCCCCCAGCCTCTTTTCAGGAAGGAGGCTTTGATATGCCACTACACCTTAGGAAGTGGCTTGCCTCACTCCCATCAGATCCCACGCCCCTGCTTCACTCCCAGGTCCTATCCAACGCCCGTGCCTAGAGCACACTGCCAGCCACTGGTCAGCTCGACCCACAGGCTCTGCACGCGCTTCGATAGCAGAGGGTTCCTGACCGCCAGCTGTGCCTGAGCCTTCTCTTAGAAGGGTTTGCGGGGCAATCCAAGCTCCTCCATTTCTTGGTTATGTGGACCAGATGCTTTACCCCTCCTCCTCTAGAGCTAGCTACCACTGGTTGAGAGCCTACTATAAAGAGAGCTGTGAACTCACTGGATCCACACAAGCCCTGGGCATGTTCTAAATCATGCCCATTTGACCACGCAGCAAACTGAGAGGTCAAGGGGCTTCCCTATGGTCACACAGCTCAGCAGGCCAAACCTAAGTTCACATGTTTCAAACTCTAGCCCTCATATGGTTGCTTTAAGAATTAGCTGAAAGCCCTACCTGGTAGCACAGTGAATACTGTGCCAGCCTGCAAACCCAAAGGTTGCTGGTTCGATTCCCCAGCCAGGGCACATAACCAGGGTGCAAGTCAGTTCTCCAGCCAGATCCATGGCTGGAGGCAGGTGAAAGGCAACCATACATTGATGTTTCTCTGTTTCTCTCCCTCTCTGCCTCTCTCCCTTCCTCACTTTCTGGAAATGAAAAAAAAAAAAAGAATTAGCTGATTGGCACAGGGCCATACTCCAAGTAGGAGCTCCCCTTGCCTTGCCCACCTACCAACACTGAGATGCTCCTCTGTTCGGAGAAAGTAGAAAGAGCAAGAGAGGCTGTAATAGCAGTCCAGGGGCCTTTGTGGAGGAGACAATGTCTGGAGCTAGGTCCGAGAGGATTGGGGAGAGCACTGCCATGTGTCTCTCTCTGTTTCTCTGCCTGTAGGGTACCAGCCAGAGCCACATCTCCCTCCTCTGCAGGGTAAGAAGGAGCTCCTCCAAGGAAGGAAAGAGTTTTGTAAATAGCAGGTGTGGTCACATTAAGCTGAGGTGTGGGGAGCTGACCTCCCCAGGAAGCCGGGAGCAGTAAACTGTGTCTGGGTTGGGGTGGGAGAGGAGTGTGTGCCTGTGGAGACCGTACATACCTGGAGTGGTGTGTGAGCGTGAAAGCTCCTTTTCTTTGTTAACTCTGCCCAGGAAGCCAGCATAAGGACAGACTGTTCCTTCCAACCTCAATACCATGTCTTCTCTAACATTACAGCTTAAAAACACGTGAGGGCTCCCAGGACATTCATGTTGTATCAATTACCTCTAGTCATCAAAAAAAAAAAACAAAAAAAACAGGCTTGATAGCCCCCTCTCTCCACAGGTTCTGCACATGACCTTTGGGGTAGAGAAGGAAAGGGCAAGGTCAGGGCCTTCAGATACTGATAGTCAACTGACATCCCACATAGCTATTTACCATTTATGAGCATTTCCCACACTGAATTTTTAAAAAAGATTTTATGTATTATTTCCATAGAGAGGGGAAGGGAGAGAGGCAGAGAGGGAGAGAAACCTCAGCGTATGGTTGCCTTTCACCTGCCTTCCACCTACAGACCTGTCTTGCAACCTGGTTATATGCCCTGGCTGAGGAATTGAACCAGCGACCTTTTGGTTCGCAGGCCGGCACCTATCCACTGAGCTACCAGCTAGGGCTGATTTTGTTTGATACTCACCTCAGCCTCATTTTGCAGATTAGGAAATTGAGGCCTCAGAGCTACAAAGTGGCTGCTAAGAGCCCCTACCCCACCCCTGCCACATCCTTTCTTTTATATTCCAACATGTTTAACTGATGCTGAAAAGGAATGGACAAGCCACTGATAAAGTGAGCTGCTGTCTTTGTGAGTATTCTGAAAGGAGACAGGACTCAGTAGGTAGGTCTCACTCAGGCTCAGCAAAATGGAAGAGGATAGCAGCTCACCTGGGCACAAAACCTAAGTCCTAGGCCGGAAAAGTTGAGCACACTGCCCTCCTCCTGTTACAGAACTCCACCTTTGCTGCTGTGGGGTCCAATTGCCCACCGCCAGGAAGCATGACTCCCAATACAAAGGTTTGGTAGAAAAGGAAAGAGGTCTATTTAAAAGGTTTACAGATTCAGAATAATGGTGAGTTTCTACCATTATGTCCCACCCCCTTTAAAACACCCCAAAACACTTAGTATTACCTCCCCCTGCCAAACCAGGCCAGTTTCAGAATTCACCAGAGGTACCATCTTTCGGAAAAGCAGAAGTCCATGGCTCAGTATTCTAGGTCACAGTTCAGCATTCCAGGCGTCTCCCACTCATCCATGCTTGGTCAGGCAGGCCCCCAAGATTCCAGTCTCATCAACACCGTCGCTGTGTTCTACAGGCCATTTTTCCAGTGGATCTCCTCTTCCTTACTCCAAACCTTGTGGTGGACTGTCTCTCCAAACCACTTGGCTTCACACCAGATCTCCTAGAGTTCCTAGCCAACTCCATTCTACCCCCTTTCAGATCCTGCAGCTTCTCTCTACATCCTCCTGGCTTCCCCTATTTTTAAATGCTGACCCCAGGACCATACACCATTGTTATGAAAAGAATTTTAAGCCTATCATCCACCCTTTTGCCCTGGTTATACCACAGCTATTATCCAGCTATCAGCTTGCCATAGATATGCAAAATACTTTTTAAGGCAGCCTTTAAGCTTTATTATCTCCTTTCCCCATCCCCAAAACCAGTAGCTGCCCCATCTGTTACAATCCCACCCCTTAAATAGCAGGGCAAAGGTGGGGCTAGGAGTAGTGTGTGGAGGAGGGGGAAGGGAGGGCAGAGTTGGTGGGGAACGGGAAAGAACAAGCAGCCTGTGAACTGAGGCTGGGCTATGACCACTGGTTATCAGCACGTAGATGCACTTTCTTGATCCAGCCTGCTGGATGACCTTGGGAAAGCCCCAACCATCTCTGAGTCTCTGCTCTCCAGATCTCTCCAGACTATTTCTAAGAATCCTTCAGTTCTCAGTTAAGTGATATCCTCTCCTCTCCTCCTAATTGACCCTCACTTCCTCTTCCTATTCCTACCTGAAATGTGGCCCCTCCTTACCTCTAACTGCTCTAACAGTTTCCTGACTCTTGGAACCTGGGGCCTCAGGCCTGCAATGCCTTCTGACTCAGGCAGCCCTGACCTTTGGGATCTGAGCAGGTGGCCTGGGTGGTTTTGCCCCATGAACTTGCTCTGACCTTTGACATGTCCACCCACAGCCCCTCCTCCATTGCACACACCTGTCCCCAGTTCTTGGGCAGCCCAGGGACAGACCAGGTTTTTTCAGAGAAAGTAGCAGCACCAAGGGACTTCTTATCCCAAATCAGGTGGTCCAGAGAGTTGGAGCAAGTGGGGAAAGCCCTTCAACCCTTCCAGCCTCTCTCTCAGCAACATACCATTACTGGCTGGGAATGCTCACCTCATCCCACCTCCCAGGCTACACATGCTCAGGCCTGTTTTATTGAGGGAGATTTGCCAAAAAAAGTTCAGTTTATTCTGCAACAGCCCCCCGCCCCCCATAACCTCATTCCTGTCTCACTACAGGGATAGGAAAATCATTCCTTCCTCAAACAGATGTGGTGCTAACAAGAACTGAGATACATCTGTCTGGAATCTGTTCTCACTGGCTACACTGGGGCTAAGGAGCCCTTCTCCAACCCTAATGCCATTAGCATTGGCCACGGAAGCCAGAGAACCTACTGCGTGTCAGATATTTTAACATAACCTATTCTAAGCCTTACAACACAACCGCTATGATATAATTTCAGTTTTACTAAAAAGAAGCTAAAGCTCAACAAGGTTAAGTGGCATGGACAAGTCCACGTAGCTGGAAAGTTACAATGAATGAATAATCTAATGCAGTGGCAGAATGAAGACGTGTGACCGGCGCGACCAGCCCTAGTTCTCAGCGTGCGGTAGGCGCAGACCTTGCGCAGCGCCCGCGTCCAGGTCCGCGGAGGGTTGGCCCACGCCTGTCCTCCGCACCCTGGGCCCAGGGGAGCGCAGGCTCCTAGAAGCACTGCCGGGCTCTGCCCCAACCGCGCTGGCCGCCCCGCCCCCGCTCCGCCCCCAGCCCTCCCCGCCCCGGACCGCAGACGGCGCCCAGCGGCGGCGCTAACGGCTGCGAGGAGGTTGGCTCCGGGCTCTGAACTTACCGCGCGTTCCCGCGCAGGGTCCGGTGGAACAAGGAACCACGGTCTCGGCGGCGAAGGAGGATGCGGCCGCGGCAGCGGGCAGCAGCAGTGGGCCGCCTGACGCCCTGCAGGTGAGAGCTTGGTAGCTCGGCCGGCTAGGAAACTTGGGCCGAGTTTGCGGGAGGCGCGTGGGGAGCGGGTGGGCGGCGCTGCCCCAGGGCGCCCCTACCGGCAGTCCCGGGGAATGGAGCGCGCCGGGCCCGAGCCAAGGGTAGTGTGGCTCTTGGCTGCCGCCGGCCCCCAGCAAAAAGGCGGTGGGTTCCGGGCCGCGCTGCTGCCCAGACGCTCCCTGGACTTCGAGGCCCCCGGGTCCGATAGCGCTCTAGAGCGCCGGCGGGGCCTCGGCGCGAGGCTGGAGAGAAGGAGCGCGGGGTGGAGCCTTCGGGCCTCCCGCGGGGCCTGGCCCTAGTGGACTGTCCTGCAGGAGCTGTGTGTGGGGATGGGGATGGGCAGGGGGTACTGGGCCTGGGGGGCGGCGGGCGCTGAGGCGCCTGGGGACGGTGGACGCGCCCTGCTGGGACGGGACGGCCCTGCGGTTACCTCGCTACGGCTTGACTCACCCTTTGGCTTCAGCCCAGGCTGGCGGGATCGCCCCAAGGAGGAGGCTGCCTGGGCTCTGTGGATGGGCCGCCCTCTGCTCCTGATCTCTCGCCAGTCTTTGGGTCGGTCGGGGCTGGATGCGCGGGCCTCTGGTTGTGCACACGTGTGCCGGGGCCCGTGCAAGGGGAGGACGAAGTTCTGAAGGGGTGTGTGTGCATCTGGGTGCCGTTAACGCACGGGTTTGCCTGCGTGGGGGCAGCCTGTACATCAGCCTGCTGGGGTGCACGTGCGCCCCAGTGCCGCCGAGTAGGGCATGGGCAGGGACACCCGAAGTCCCTAAGCCAGGCGACTGAGGGCCCCAGGCCCCAGAGTTATGGGCAAAGCAGGCAGAGGAACGCGGGTGAAAGCCGATCCCACGACCCTGCTCCCTCGCTGTAGCCTGGGCTTCCGAGGTTCGGTTCTAGGAATAGCAGGGTCCCAGAACCTCAGCTGGAGGAAGTGTGAGAACACGGGGAGGCGGCCTTATTCAGTCCTTTGAGGGAGGCCACACGCTGGCCACAGCTGGGCAGGATCACTCTCTTCTTCCTGGTCTTTCCCAACATTCATCCAGAGACCCCCCCCTAGAGGTGGAAGACGGAATTGGGCCACGGATCTGTTTGTCTCCCCGGCTGCTTAGGGCCGGGATGGCACAGCGCTTGGGCTCCTCTGGACCCTGCCCTGGGCCTTGGCTGAGGTTGGTCCTCTCAGCCTAGCTGCAGCCTCAGCCAGCAAACACTGTGGTGGCCCAAAGAGTGATGAGACCCTGTTCCCTGGAGTTTCATCTTTCTTCAAGCAATTGCTTGCCAACTCTGTGTGTGTGTCAGGAAAAGAGTACTGTCTAGTGGAGAGGGGCCTCGCTTGAAGGGGTGTATGCTGGGCCCTCTTATCTACTACTGGCAGGAAGTAAGGTCACCTCCATACACTTCATCATCCTCTGATGGCTCTCTGGAGACTCCTCTCACCTAAAGGCTCCTGAAGTCACAGGGGTGGCCTCACCTCTAGGCTGGGTCCCTGAGGGGTAGCTCAGGAAGTCTCTAGAGCAAAAGCACACAGTGGGCAGAGCCCAGGAGAGAACTCCTGGGACTGGGGATTAGTATGGAGGAGTTCCCAAGAAGCATGTGGGGGAGGTGAGACTTAGCGCTGCAGCACTTGTTTACCCCAGAGCTGAGGGTGGGGAGGCTCTGCACCCCACAACTATACAACCCTTTTAGGGAGTGAGGAAGGGAGAAGAGAAACAGCAATTTATTGTTACACTTATTTATGCATTTATTGGTTGGTTTTTGTGTGTGCCCCAATCGGGGATCAAACGAGTAACCTTGGCATATCATGACACGATACCCTAACCAACTGAGCTACCTGGCAGGAGCCATACAACTACAACCCTTTCTTGGGAATCTGCAGGTCCTTAACATAGGGCGCTGGTGTTGATACACTATGGTCCTGATGCTCCTTCCTGTCTTCTCTGGAACATCCCTTCTCTAGGCTGGTCTGAGCTAGGAGTTTCTGGCTAGGAGATGAGCCAACTTTCTGAGAGTCCCACATGGCTTCCTTGGGATGCAAGTAGGCACTGGCCCCCATACTACCGTTGGCTTTTCCTGTCCCCAAAATATGCTGGTCTAACACTGAGCCTGTGGCTGTCATTGGCTACCAGCCAGAAGGGAGGAGAGGACTTGGGGGGGGGGTGGCTATTTTTAGCTTGTGGGTAATAGAAACCTGTGACACCTGGCTCATGGCCTAATCATAGCATAATTGAGCTGACTTTTTTTATAAGCCACCTGAAGGTTTGAGGAAACGGGGTGCCAGGGAGGTAGAGGGAGGTCAATGTGGCCCTAACAAACTGACCTCAAGACCCTTCATAGGTCACTGAGTGCCTGCTGCCTTGGGGAAATCCACACTTGACCTCCATGGGCCTGGGTTCCAGTCTTGGCCTGGCTTGGCTTGGCTTGGCTTCAGGGCCTTAGTCTTTCTCTGGTACTCAGTTTTAACACCAGTACAATGGAGGTAGCTGCAGACCAGCATCAAGTGGCCCCTGGAGGCTCCCTGCCTGAACACTCACATCCACCTCCTCTCCCTCTCCTGCTTGTCCCGGTGCTGCGCTCTCAACGTGTGCCTGGAAACAGCCAACTTCATTTAGTTTAGGAACTGGGATGGACACAGACTCCCCTCCCCTAAGCTTTGGAACCTTCCTACTGGTCCCACAGCACCATCTGCAGGACAGCCTTGGCCATCCTGTTGGGGGTGGGGCTAGGGTGGGAGGGGTGCAGAGTGATGCACCTGGCCACCTCGATCGCCTCTCCTGGAGGACTGCCCTTTTGAAGCAAGCCCAGTATCTGTTTTGCTTTGAGCCTAGACCTGGGTTCTAGACCTGGCTCTGCCATTTTTTAATACCCTGGCAGGTCAGCTCTTGCATGGAACCTAAGTGACTCCATCGTAAAGGTAATCTACTGCTTTGACATCTGGGTGAACCAAGATCCTTAACCCCTTCCCCTCCGTCCAAGTCAGCTCTGGAATATGTATGAAGAGTTCTTGGCTAATCCCAAGACTTTCATTAGTTCTCTCTCCAGGACGAGTCACCTCCAATGTTAGCTATTTTTTAACTTGCTTTGGCACCTGATCCCTATGATCACACTCAGTGCTTAGAAGATACAAGCATGTGTCTGGGGGCATGGAAGATGCAGGGATCCATTTTGACTTCCTGCTGTCCAGGGCTGTGTTTCTGTACAGAAGTTCCCTTTTAAATTCATTAACTGACAAGCTAGGCTTGTCTGCCTCCATCTTTGGTCTCTGCTCCCTGGGTGTGTTGGGGCTGCATTGCATATACAGCACTCTTGCAAAGCAGATCTAAAGTGTCTCAGGCTCCGTTGGTTGGGCACCGTCCCATAAACAGAAAGGTCACCAGTTAGACTCCCTGTCAGGGCACATGCCTGGGTTGTGGGCTCCATCCCCAGTCGAAGCTGCTTGCAGAAGGCAAGCAGTGGATGTTTCTCTCCTGGAGCGAAGGTGGGAGAGTATGCACAGGGCTGCTGCACAAGAATTCATTAACAAAGGATTCTGCAGCTTAAAACAAAGTTGGGGACCTCTGTGTTGCATAGCTCATGCATTTATTCACTTATTCATGGAGTCTTTATTGAGCATTTTCTAAGTGCCAAGTTCTTAAGTGTGGCAGTGAGCCAGCGCGAAAAGCAGACCTCTGTTGCTTGCCTGATGGCCCTTGTCTCTCCCTCTGTCCCAGGTCAGCAGTTGAGTAGCTGGGGCCCCAGAGGGCTTGAAGCCTTTTCACAGTGATGGCGGAGAAGCGGCCACAGGGCATCCTGGGCCCTGTGATGTATGGCAAGTTGCCCCGCCTAGAGGCTGACTCTGGACCCCGGCACAGCTTGGCCCCCTCTGCTGCTACCCAGGACCTCTGCAACTACAAGGGTGCTTACTTCTCCTGCCCCATGGAGAGTGTTCCCAAAGCAGGGTCTGAGCGGTTGGCATCTTGGACCCCGTACTCACCCTTGTATTCTGCCAGTGTGGCAGGACCTCCACTTCGGGAAGACAACCTGTTGACCAGCTGTCTGCTCTATCGTCCGCCGGCGGGAAGCTCGGACAAGGTGCAGGACTCTGGCCCTGTTGAGCTCCTGCCCTTCGGTCCCCAAGCTCATTCCTACCCAGGCCCACCGCTGGCAGCACCCAAACCTGTCTATCGGAGCCCTCTGTGTTACAGACTCTCAACCTGCCTGGGGGAAGGGACAGTTAAGAGGTCATTGGATGTTGATTGGACAGTAATGACTGGGCCCCTGTTGCCCCCAGCTGACCCACCTTGTTCTCTGACTCTGGATCCTAGCAAGGGTCAGTCCCTGGATGGCACCTTCTTGCGTGGAGTGCCAGGTAGGGGATCTGGCAGAGACTCGTCAGGGAGCTTCTCCCCGTGCCGGGCATTCCTGGACAAGCATCCCACCATGCACAGCACAGGCTTCCTGGCCTCCAAGTATGCAGGTCCTTACCCTGGGGACCCCAAGCAGTCATTGCCTGAGGGGCACCCCAGTCCTTGGACTCAGCTGGCCCAACCCTTGGGGCCAGCCTACCAGGAAACAGTGCTTTCCCAATATCCACTCCCTGCACCTCCGCAGGCCCTGTCTTGCCCTCCAGCCTGTCACTACCCAGAGAAGCAGAGCAGCTACGACTTGGTACCCCCACTGCAGCCTCTGGGAGCCCACAAGGGAGTGGGGTACCCAGCTGGCGGGCTGAACAGCCCCTACCTGAGGCACCAGACAACCCAGGCACCCTGTATGCCCCCAGTGGGGCTGGATACGTATTCCTATCCCTCTGTCCCCCTCCCAACACCCTCACCAGGTGGCCTCAAGGTGGAGCCACCTCTCGCTCCACGGTGCCCGTTAGACTTTGTCCCCCAGTCGCTGGGCTTTCCTTACGCTCGGGATGACCTTGCTCTCTATGGAGCATCCCCAGGGCTCAGAAGGACACCACCTTCCCAGCACAGTGTTCAGGCTGTGCCACAGCCCAGTGCCATCCAGCGAGCATGCCAGCCTATGCCCTCCAGTCAGCCATGCCCAGAGCCTGTGAGGCCCACAGGGAAGCCAGTGCAGGAAGCTCAGGAGACCATGTGGCTGCCCAGCTGCAGGAAAGAGCAGCTCCAGCCCCAGCTCAAAGAGCACCCCGCAGCACACGTTGTCGTCGGAGATAGTCCAGTTCCCTGCACCCCACCAGCACTCCCATCCTGTGCCCAGGAGCGCCGGGCTCTTCCAGAGAACCAGGGCACACTGCCCCCTGGCTCTCCACCCATGCCCATAATCGACAATGTCTTCAGCCTGGCCCCCTACCGTGACTATCTAGATGTGCAGACACCTGAGGCCACTTCTGAGCCTGATCCAACTCCAGGCCCCAAGGACAGCCATGGCAAAGACTCCAGGGAGACTCCACCCGCCTGGGAGGCCCCTTCGAGGGTGCATTGCTCACTTAGGGAGGAAGTGGCACTGGACTTAAGTGTGAAGAAACCTGTGGCAGAGGCTCCTCCTATCAAGGTCCCTAGTCCTGCGGTGCACTCCAAGCTTCCTGTAGCTGTGGGTGTGCCAGGTGTGGGGAGCACAGTTTCAGAGCTGCCTGGGGTGCCAGTGACCACAGAAGGCACCCCAAAGACCAACTTCCATAGCTCTGTGGCCTTCATGTTTCGAAAATTCAAGATCCTCCGGCCAGCACCCTTGCCTGCAGCCATGGTCCCATCTGTGCCCACCTCTGACCACCCTGCACCCACCCCTACATCAGTGCCCATTGGACTACAGGTTCTCACCCAGCCCTTGCCTGTGGCCTGCTTTGACCTGACACTGCCCAGTTCTCCAGCTGTATCTGTGGCTGCCCCAGCCCCTACTCCAGCTCCATCACCTGCTCTGGCCCGGGCTCCAGCTGCGACTTCTACCCCCATCACAGTGGACTCCTCAGAGCAGTACTTTGCAGGGCTGCATGAGTCCCTGTGTGATGCCATCTCTGGCTCAGTGGCCCACTCCCCACCCGAGAAGCTGCGTGAGTGGCTGGAGACAGCCGGGCCTTGGGGCCAGGCAGCATGGCAGGATGGCCAGGTTGTGCAGGGGCTGCTGGACAAGCTGCTGTCCCAGCTGCAGCACTTTGTGTGCACACAGCAGTGCCCCTTCCCCCATGTGGTGCGGGCTGGTGCCATCTTCGTGCCCATCCACCTGGTGAAGGAGCGGCTTTTCCCAAGGCTGCCGCCTGGTTCTGTGGACCACGTACTGCAGGAGCATCGGGTAGAGCTACGTCCCACCACATTGTCAGAGGAGCGGGCACTGCGGGAGCGGGCCCTGCGTGGCTGCACCTCACGCATGCTGAAGTTGCTGGCGCTGCGGCAGCTGCCTGACATATATCCTGACCTGCTGGGCCTGCAGTGGCGGGACTGTGTACGCCGCCAGCTGGGTGAGCATGGGGCAGCCCCAGTCACCACCGAAAGCTGTGTGAGCGAGTGACAGGTGTGTGGGCTGTATGAGTGCTCACGTCGGGCGCTGAGGGATTTCTAGGCCTCTGGAAAGGGCAGGGAGGCCCTAGAACCTGGGTGGGGATGGGGGTGGCTAGCCTTCCAGGGTGAGTTCTATGGCACCCCCCATCCTTCTTTACCCCCAGCATCAGTGACAGCTTTTACTGCCTCCTCTGTGTCTCTGTACATGCCAGCTACTTTGTCCACATGGAAATGCTTTCTTGGACATCCTAGCACTGCATCCTCCGGAATCCCACCCCCTCCATCCCTCTGCTGTTCCTTCTGGCTCTGCTGCAGGCTTCTCTGGACTCTGGAGCTGTGCCTGAGCCTTATTTGCTCTCTGAGGTTATTTCCTCATGCCTGTCTCTCCCAGCCTCCCCATTTCTGAGCTCCAGCCCAAAATAACCAATTGCATGCCGGACTTCTGCACCTGGTGTTTCTCTGACCCTAAACTCCCAAGCCGCACTCCTGTATCTGCTAAGATCATTTCCCACCCCAGGACACAGCATTTCATCCAGTTCCTCATTCCTGAAACCCGGCAGGGGTCTTCATGCTCCCAACATTATTGCCTTTTGACTGCACAATTTTCAGCCTTCCCAGGTGTTTGCATTCATGGAAGTGTCCCAATAAGTCGGAATCTTGTTTTGCAGTTTGTGTTTCCCAACTGGCTTGTGCACACTGCTCTCCAGCATTCTGTGTGCCTTTTGGAGCACCATCTGATCAGCTCAGGTGGCTTGTCCTTACCCTTTGGGGACTTGTGTCCTGTCTCATGGTGGGCACCATCTCACTTCTGCCAGGGCTTTGGTGACGGTGCCCATTGTGTCTGTTGCTGCCTCTTCTACCTCAGGAAATCTGGAATCAAGGCCCGCTCTGTCTTCCTGTTGTTCCCTTGCCTTTTCCTTGCCCAGATTCTCCGGCAGTGCCTCTACGGAAGTGTTCCTTTCCTTCCTCCCATCTTGGCGGCCTTGTCCTGAGCCCTTACCTGGCCCAGGCTCCAGGTTGGGTAGAGAAGGGACTAAAGAAATGAGGGGCAGGTGTGGAGCTTGGCATCTGGGTGATAAGCATTGCTGACCCTGAGCATTTAAGAAATTGGGGCAATTGACCTAATGGGGCACAAAGAATGTTAGTGGGAGCGTTCTATTCTGAGGGGGTAGGGGTATGTTATTCAGAGGCACTGCCCATTTCTGCCTTCTCCCTCTACAGTTGGACTACCTGGGGCCGAGATAGGTCCCTTTTTTAGGTTGCCTTCTGGACAGTGGGGTTCAAGGCACTTCACAGTGTCCTGCTCTGACTGGGGCTGCAGAAGCCAGGGGCCTGGTGAGAAAGTGACTAAGGTCCAGTTTCCTGCAACTGGCTAGATTTTAGTGCTTCTGTCCCTACTCTTGAGCTTTGGGTCCTACCCCATCTTTGTGGTGCCACCCTTCTGTGGTGTCCTAAGACCACTTCCTCAGCAGCCTCTTCCAAGTAGCCATGTGCCCTCTGGGCTCTGCTTTCAGGACAGTCCCTACAGGGTTGCTTTGGTGTCAGTGTGGCAGAAAATGATGGCACTCTGTGAAGCATGGCACTCTGCCAGGCTCCTTTCCCTCTTGCCCTTGCACCAAACAGCTTCTCCTGAGTAGGGCCCCCCTCAGGTGGAGTGCTGGCATTACCTGGAGAGAAGCTTAGTAGTTTGGCCAGCAAGTGCATGCAGGAAAGAAGGTCATGGTTTCTACACCATTGCTGGGGCAATCCTGGTCTGGCACAGACTTTGGAGGTCAGGAGATAAGACCTGAGGGTGTTGGGGTCTGTAGCATGACTATGCGTTTATTTTCTAGGTGACTTTGACGCTGAGGCAAGATTTGTACCCTCAGAATCTACCATGGCAAGAGATGAGCCCGAGAGCCTACCCCTGGCTCAGAAGTCATCCATCCCCAAGGCTAGGAAGCTGGGGAGGAAGCCACCAACTCCTGGCCTGGAGAAAGCAGAAGCAACTGCTGCGGGAGGGTCCCCCAGTGCCTCATTTGCCCCCGATGCCAGCGCCACCCCACCCAGCCCCACACTGAGGGCCCGCTGCCGGAGACTGCTGGCAACTGCCTGGCTTAATGGCCTCGCACTGCCCACCTGGGGCCACAAGGCCTCAGGAGCAGCCCTGCCCTCCCCCTGCCCACAGCTGTTGAGCGGCCAGAACCATCACCGGTAGTGCCAGTGGCACGTGCTGTTTGGACAGTTACTGTTTGGTGACCCCTCCCGCCACCGGCTGCCAGGGTGAGGAGTAGATATACCCTTGGGGTTTCTCTGGTTCTCACCCTGCCCTCTTCCCCACTCCCCACCAGGTGTGGCTGGGAGTCCCTGGACCTTTAACTTGAGGGCCTTTATTGGAAAGGACTACTTCCTATTTCATTCTTAGAGAAGATGTGTACTTTGGAGCTCCACCAGCTGGGGCTCAGATCCTGGCTCCTGTTTCTTGTTGTAATTGGGCAAGTCACATCCTTTCTTGAGCCCTTAGTTACCCATCTGTAAAACAGGACAACACAGCCTACCTCACAGGGTTGTGGGGGTGATGCCTGACACACCCGATAGGGTTTGCTGTCTGCTTCCTCTGGCATATGAGGCTGAGGCAGACAGAACCTCCACAAAGTATGTGTCACAGGACTGACTTATTTTGGGGTGATACAGGGTATCCCCCACTTTCTAGTCCTTCCCCAGGAAAGCCTGGGGTTGCAGCCCCAGTGTTTGGGGTTGGGCCCTAAACCCCAGCCTGTAGCTCCAAAGGAGCCTTCCCTGCTACAGGGGTGCCGGGACACAGCTGGGGTTGGCATCCTTGTTCTGGGCCTGCTGCTCTGACCCCTGGGATGTCCCAGGCCTGTCCTAAGTTGATGCTAGTGACTTCCTGAACTACCAGCCTCACCTAGTGCATTATCCCAAGAATGTGTTTGGTGGAAGCCAAGCAGCTGCAGGGACTAGAAGAGACAGGCAGAGGGACAGTTCAGTCTGGAAGGTCTCTGAAGATCTTGACTGAGGACCATGGAGCTCCCCAAGCTGGAGCATCAGCTAGGCCTGCTCTGGGTTATTTCCTTGCTGTGCTGAACTGAGCCGAGTCTGGCAAGATGGGCCTTTGGCCTAGTTAAGGTTTGTGATAAGGTTGTGGTCCCTGGAGGTGGGCCATTAAACATTAAAGCATTCGGGTTGGTTTGGGATCTGGAATCTGGCCCTGTGCTTGAGGCGCTATAGGTTTAGTGTCTTCACCAGGTAGTTAGTCCTTCACTGGAAGGCTGCAGTTACCCCGGCTTCCGGCCCAGAAGGCTGTCCACCCACCTTGTCCCAGGCAGCTCTGGCCTTGTGGACACTTGCCATCTACCCACTGGGCAGCGACTTAACTGTTTGGGAAAGCCCCCTGAGATCCTTAGAGGTGCTAGTGGTTGCTGGTCTAGCCCTGGTGAGAGAGGGCTGGTCCCCAGACCCAAGCATAAACCCCCCTCTTAGGACCAAGGATGTGTCCACCAAGTTCTAAGAACAGAAAGAACGGCGCCCCACTCCCTTCTGGTGATGCATCCTGCTGAGGGACAGCTCCTCCCACACTTCAGTGGGCAGTTCTGCAGAGGTTTGTTCTCAGAGCCCCTGAAGTGGCTTCCTGGGTGCGGTTTCCACTCCACTTGCTCTAGGGGTCAGGCCACTGGGGCGGGTCAGACCTGCCAGCCCTTGATCCTCACTTGGGTGTTGCTAAGCTCTGACACCATTCCTCTACACAGCTACATTGTGGCTTCTACAGCCAGAACCTGGGTTTGGAGTGGTGGCGCTCACTCACAGTCATGGACTGGCTAGCAAATGGGCAACCCCAGTACAGTGTGGTCACCACAATGGCAGCATGTGGGAAGGGTGCTGTGGAGGCCCAGGAGGTGCCTGTCCTAGTCTGGGGATGAGAAGGTGTGGGTCCCCCAAGCCTTGCTGCCTGAAGTGGGCCTTGAAAACCAGCAGGATGAGGTAGATAGATCAAGGGTGTGGAGGGAGGTGTGAGTTCAGGTGCAATACAGAGGCCTAGGGAGTGTTTGGGAAAGGGAAATGCTCTGTGCCTGGGTACAGGGGACACAGTGGGGCTGTGGGGCCAGAAGACATGGTTGCAGTTCCAGCTTATGGCACATCAGCTCATTCAGCCCTGGGGCTGGGGTGTGGTCCATGTTTACTGAGTCGCTCTGGCTGTCCTCTAGGCTTGTCCCTAGTAGCTCCTGTAGCATCCACTCAGGCGGAGCTGCGGCCAAACCCCTCCTGTCTCCTGGGCTGGAGGCAGATGGGGAGCTCCTTGGGTTTGCTGCTGTCTCCATAGGGGTACCAACCTGAGCGTTCTCACCACTACCCCTCTGAGGCTTCTGCATCTTTGGGGTTATCCACCCCATCTGACACCCCTTGCATTAGCCTGATCTGCTCACTATGCCTCCAGGCTGTCAGGGCATTGAGAAGGGGTTATGCTCCAGGGAAAGGGGTATTGGGACTCGAGCCCCCTGGAAAGATGGCAAGAGACCTCCTCCCTTATGATTACCAGGCCTGGCAGGGGTCCCTTGCTTTCTCCATAAGCCACTAGATAGTCATGTACAAACCCTTTTCTTCGAGTAGGGTGTGGGGCCAGGACAGGCTCCTCTCCAAGTCCTCACTGTAGCTCCCAACTCCTAGTTCAGAGCCTGGGATTCCAAGCCGAGTCATTGTTTCTCCTCAAATCCTACAAGCCCCCCAGACATATACCTCACCCCATCAGAGGTACAGGGCCTCTGCCAGTCTTGCCTGCTGACTGCTGTCCTTCCTTCTGAAGTGTCCTCAAGTGAAGTCTAGGCTCCCATTCACACTGAGTAGGCAAGAGACCCTGGAGACTGCCCCTACCTGGTCCCCCTCAGGCCTGAGCCCTGCCTGACTTCACATGCTTGGCACCTTCCCAACCTGGGAGAGCCAGGGTAACCCTGTCCAGCCTGCCCTGGATTTATATTTAAAGAGGAAAAGGGATATCAATGTGTGGTTGCCTCTCACATGCCTTTTAACTAGGAACTTGGCCCTCAACCCAGGGCTGTACCCTGACTAGATATTGAACCAGTGACCCCTCAGTTCACAGGCTGTCACTCGATCCACTGAGCCACACCAGTCAGGGCCCTTGCCACCCTTTAGCTGGCCACCTCTAGCCCTGAGGACATACCAGGGGCCAGGCCTAACCCACCCCTGCCTTCCACTACCTAGTCTCCTCAAGTCCCTGGGGTGGCAAAGGTCCACCCAGGACTGGTTCTCACTGGGTCTACCTGGTGCTTCCTCAACATGGACTTAAGCCCTGGGTGCCCTAAGTTCCCAACTTCTGGAAGCCAAGTCCTTTCTAGCTGTTGCCAGCCTGGAGCCTTCCAGACCTGTGAGCGTTGCTTCACCTGGAGTTAGCTTACCCCTCTTCTGGCTGCATGGTCACTGCTGGCCCTGTGGCCCTAGTTTCCAGCGCTCCTCAAGGATGGTGGCATCAGGCATTCATTTGCTGGGCTGAGCTGGGCAGTGGGAGTGTCTTCAAGGCTCTCTGGACAGAGGGACTCAGTCCTTGGAAACCAATGCTCACAGCTCCTGCCATGTTCCTGTTAGGACTGTCCCATCCCGGGGACCCAGCTCTCCTCCTACCGTGACCACTGAGCACCCCCTCCCCTGCCCCAATTCTGACCCAGGAGTTGTGGACACCACCCCAAGAGACCACAGTCAGCTGGAATGGGTGCCTAATATTTCTGCACCCCTTTGTGTAGCTCACTTTGGCAGAAGGAACATGGACTGTGGGAAGGCTACAGGTCCCCTTTGCAGGCAGGCTCTCCGCTCAGGAGTCTGACCAAAAGACAAGGCTGCCCTAATCCAGGCCTAGTTCTTCCCTCAAGCAGATCCCCCTCTATGTCTTTCCAGCAGGCTAGAGCCCCAGTGGAGCCTGGGGGGCCTGTGGTCCGTCCCACTGTGTCCTCTGTCCCTGAGAGGAGAGTTTGACTCTAGTACTGGCCTGGAACTTGGTGTGAACCCTGAGAAGGAAGACACCTACTAAGAAAACTCCGGATGGCTAACAGCTCAAATTCAAAACAAAACTGAAAACCCAGAACCTAGCTGCCATTTATACACAGGGTCTCTCACACAAACTGCAGGGAGAAGCCTACACCAAATTGCCTGCCTCCCTGCACTGTGTTTCTGCTTTCTGAGCCAGTTCTTATTGCACGGAAGTTGCTAGACTCCTATTTCAATCAAAGGGAGTGAGGCTTTCCCCATCTAATGGGAGCTGCGCAGCACCAACCATTCAGAGTAGCTCCATTCTGACCAATCGGGGAAGTGCCTTTTGAACTAATCAAACTGTGAGGATTTGGAGTTCTGATTTGCATGAGGACAGACTAATCTGGGACCAGGGGCAGGGACTTCTGTCTATATAAACCAGCTTCCCTCTGGCTTGGGGAGTGCAATTCCTTTTCCACCAAAGGGTGAGGACAGTGTTTCCTGGCTGAGCTGAAGCAGTGAGCATGTCTCCTTGGAGCAGAGCAGAACAGCCCAGCATAGCAGAGCTGTCCAGCTGGACAGAGATCTAACCCCAGGGTTGCCTCACAGCTCTGCTGTTTCCACATTGGTGCTATGTCACAGATGAGCTATTTTGCACTCAATAAAATTTCCTTCTTAACTGCGCCCCAAATTGGGGAGGCTTCTTGGTGCTGAATTGGCACCAACAACCATCACAGTTGACATTGGAGGGCAGGCACCATGCTGAGGCCACAGGTGTGACCCCCAGGACTCATGCACATTGCAATGCACAGCCCAAGTCCAGCTTCTGGTAGTTCAGCCGGGAAGTCCCGCTGACAGGAGAGTAGTGCCATCTGAGTATGAGCCAAGCATGGGGAGAAGTCTGGTTTTGGGGTAGATGGGAGAGGGCCTGTGGCAGAGTGTCTGGGGGGTTCCTTTCTCTGCCTATTTTCCTTCCTCCTTAGCCCTCAAAGAAGGCATTTCCCCCAACATCTGCTCCACCCCAAGCAGACACAACACTGCCCTGGATTTTCCTGTTCTAGAATGTACTCATCTGTCTCCCTGTGGGACTGATGGCTTTATTTTGCCCTGGTGTCCATGTGGGTTGCACTTACTCAAGAAAGAGGCTCAACTGAGGCAGAGAGGCAGAACAGGTTCTCCATGGCCCTGCTCTTACCTGGGTGGTCATGCCTAGTAGATGCCAAGCTTTGAGGCCTCCCTCTTATCTGTCTTCTCTCCTCAGTTCAGGTGCACGCCATCCTCATGCCCAGCTTCCTAGAAATTCAGTTTGCATCTAGTAAGTCTTGGCTCCATGGGGTTGGGTGGGGCTGCTAGGCCTAGGGATTGGAGCCCTGCCCAGCACAGGCTGTGCCAGCTTCTCAGCCTGGGCTTTCACTGCTACTGATGCCCGCCGACCGAGTCAGCTCCACACCTGCTCCCTACAAGCAAAGGCTGGTGTGGGTGCAGAGCCAGGTGGAGGTCCAGGGGCAGGCTCTGCCCTCTGGTCAGGCCTCAGGTACACTGGCAGCTAAGGTGTGCTGGTGTGTGGGTGCCCAGCTCAAACCTTCCCTGCCCCAAAGAACCTTTTCTTTAAAGGGCTGTCTCCTACCTTCACACCCCTCACTTCAGAGCTTGTGGTGGGGGCTTCTATGGGGTTGAATGTACACTGTCAGCTTGGTAGGAAGCATGCCTAGGGCTGGGGATTAGGAGATGGCATAGGAGGGTCTGGGTTAGGTTCCAGACAGCGGTAGTTTCCCCGGGCAAGGCCCTCCACTGCCCAGCCTCACCTTCTAGGACAGGCCAGAGCCCTGCTTCCTTCGGCCCTAATTTGACTTCCCAGGCAATATTGACACCCCCATGAAACAGAGGGAAAGACTGAAAGGCCCACTGTGGGGCTGCCCCAGATCCAAGGCAGAGAAAGCAAGCAGAGCTCAGGGCTTGGCCCAGGGGCACCTGGGGTCCTGTTCAAGCTCGTCTCCAAGCTTCCTCTGGTCTTGTGCCCTGCTGGGTATAACTTGGAGCCCCTGGGGCCCAAGAAGCTGCCCATAACGTTGGTGATCCTGGGGTTGGTGCCCTACTCGTGATGAAGGCCAACTCAAACCTGCTGAGGCCCCGAAAGCAGGTGCAGCCCCTCTGCCTCCCATAGCCTCTGAGCTGGAAGGACATTTTGCCCAGGGCAGGAGCAGAATTGAGAGGATAGGACATCCCAACACCAAGACCCAATAGGCATCCTCTCCAGGAGTAGCTCTAGCTCCAGGGTTGGGACCTCTTAACCTGGCGCTTCCCCTCTGAATCTCCTGGCCCCAGGGAAAGAAGGCAGCTTGTCCAAAGCCACTCTGCAGGAAGGTGCACAGTGCGACCTCAATCAGCTGAGGCTTTCCCTGCCCCTCCAGGCGCTAGAGAACCTGGACAGCTGCATCCTGCAGAAGACATCCCTTCACTTATAGCCATCCCTTTGTTCACGTCTGGTAAGAGGTGGGAGGGAATAGGAGGCTGGGGGTAGGAGAAGTGTCTCCAAGCCCTGCCTTTCCTGCCCATTCTCTTCCATTTGAGGAGGGACGACATGTGTGCTATAGCATTGGCGGCTTAGACTAGGCAAGGCAACCCTCAGGTGCATAACCTGTCCTGGGGCAGGAGACTTTTAAGGGCTTCCTGATCCAGCAGTCCAGAATCTTGAGTCCACCTCACTAGAGGTACTCAGGCCCCTGCCCCTGGGCATTCCCAGCCCCGGGGATCTTGGGCATAGCCATCCCCATGGCTGCCACCCCAAGGCAGGCTTTAGCCACAATTTCCCCTTGGAGCTTTGGATCATTGCTCTGGCCACCTTCTAGCCCCTGGATGGACACTCAGCCTGTGGTTCCTGGGCCCTGGACATGTAGGCCTTCTGTCCTCAGTGAATCTTATGGCAGATTCAAGACACAGCTCTGTTGGATGTCCCAGGCAGGGCTCAGCTCCTCTGCACAGCACTGACATCAGTGGGTCAGCCCCAGTCGTGAGCCGACTTAAGTGGACGAGATGTCCCAAGCCAAGGAGTTTTGTTTGTGGTCTCATATCTGTTTAAATTCTTGGACCCTGTGGTCTCTTTTTGGCATGATGCCCCCTATACTTAGGTCTCTGCATATGGCTACAAGTGCTTCCCATATCTCAGGCCAGGGCCAGGGCACCTGTGGGCCCAGTGAAAGGCCAGGTCTGGGGGACATCCCCTAAGTGCTGCTGATGCTAACCCCTTTGCCCAGCCTGCCATCCCTCCAGGGCCAGGTCTGGGTCCAGCTGACCTTCGCCTGCTTCTGGCCCCACCCCATGTTGTGTCTGCCCACCTCTCGGTAGACCATGATTGCCTTCCCATTTCCTTGATGATCTTCAACAACAAGTTTACAGAACCGCTTGGCACCATCTCATCTACTGCCTCAGTAGGCCTGGAGCTGGGCTCTCAGCAGCATGGGGTCATGCTCTCCCTCTGTGACCTAGCTCCAAGGGCTCCCATTAGTAATAGTCTGATGGGTGGCTGCTTCCCCTGTAGGTCACCTTGAGGGGTGTGGGAATTGGGGAAGGAAGGTTAGGGAAGAAGCCTATTTCTGCCTGCTTTCCCGAGGTGGGTTGGAGGTGGGATGGCCAGCCCTGCCTGCTTCCCTGGATGGATGCATTCCAACTCCATCTCTGTGTCCAGGATTTCACTTCATTTTTAAGGTTCATGCTAGATCTTTGTCTTTAACAAGCATAACAAAGCTTTCCAGTTGATGGTGATCTGTGTTCCTTAAAATATAGCCATAAATGTTTTTATTGGTAATGGCCAAAATAATGTGACCTGAGATAAATATCAAACTGTTATCAATTATAAACTATCATCTACCACAAGACCACTGGGAGGCATCCCTCCCTGGTGCTATTGCATTCTTTGTCCCGTGTCCTGTCAGTCATTAGTACCCAAGTGATACTATAGAGCAGGGATGTCAAACTCATTTTCACTGGGGGACAGACATATCAGCCTCAAGGTTGCCTTCAAAGGGCCGAATGTAATTTTAGGACTGTATAAACGTAACTACTCCTTAACAGTTAAGCAAGCCAGGTAGAAACAAGGTGCCAGGCCAAAGGTGCCAGTCTGGATAAAATAAGGTAGAACACTGGATTCAGCCCATGGGCCTTGTGTTTGCCACCCGTGCCATAGAGAAAGTACAGTAACAGGGGTCTGCCAAGGAGAATGATTTGCACAGAGTTGCTGGGTCGGCTTTTCAGCTCAGACCCCGTCGTCCGATAAACAAATTACCCTATAAAAATTCTATGGAGTTATATTCTACGGAGTTGCCAGCTTTGTCTTTCTGTCTGAAGATACCTTCTCATCACAGTGGCCAGTGAACCTCTGCCCCACCGTCAGACATTCCCTCTTTTGCAGGTGCAGCATTGGTTTGAGCTCCTTTCCTGACCCCTTGCAGGTACAGCTCCCAGTGAGTGTCGGGATTGGCCTCATGCACTCTCTCTGGCCTTCAGGCCCTGGGAAACCACTGACCCAACTAGGGCTGGACGGGCTTGTTCCTGCACTGTGATCTCCCCAAACTGAGGGCTGCACACCCTTTTCCCTGGTGTGTGTGTATGAATAGTGTTTCCACCTCCCAGGTTCAGATTCCTGTAAAGCCCCCATCATGGAGATGTGTGGTGGTTAAGAAGGCAGGCTCTGGAGTCAGACGGCTGGGGTTTGAGCCTAGCCCTGTCACTTTGTGACTCTGGGTAAGTCAGTGAACTTCTTTTTTTTTTTTTTTTAAGATTTTTTATTTCATTATTTTTAGAAAGAGGGGAAGGGAGAGAGGCAGAGAGGGAGAGAAACATCAATGTATGGTTGCGTTTCACCTGCCTGCAGCCACAGACCTGACTGGAGACCTGGTTTGCAACCTGGTTATGTGCCCTGGCTGGGGAATCGAACCTGCGACCTTTGGGTTCGCAGGCCGGCGCCTTAACCACTGTGCTACCAGCCAGGGCTCAGTGAACTTCTATGCTTCCCTTTCCCTAGCTGTGAAATGCAGATAACAGCATATGTGTCACAGGTGCTTGATGAGAGCTTGGCTGTTAGCATGCACTGAGTTCTGGAGAAGATGGCAGGAGACTGATGGAGGCAGCACTGCCTTTGTTTACTTGGAGAATGGGGCTCGCGCAACTCCAGGGTTGCTTTGAGATGTACACAAGTCCGTCGCTGCTGGTGGGCAGTAGGAAGCATTGCCTGCTTGGCCCATCCCACTCACAGGAAGGGTTTTTTAAGGAAGACTCCCCAGGCCCTGGCTGGTATGGCTCAGTGGATTGAGCACCAGCCTGTGAATTGGAAGGTCACAGGTTCGATTGCCTGGGTTGTGGCCCAGGTCCCCAGGTGGGGTCATGTGAGAGGAAACCGATAGATGTTTCTCTCCCTCTCTCCCTTCCTTCCCCTCTCTCTGTAAATAAATAAATAAATAAATAAATAAATAAAAAGTAAGACTCCTCAGGGAATAAAAAAGAAAAGGAAATAAAGGCTCCTTGGTCTGGTAGTCTCCTTCGGCAGCCTGATGGCCATCTGGCTAGCCCACCTTTCCAGGTGGAATCTCTCCCCTTATGTGTTGCTGATTGTCATATCACCTCTGAAGAGGCCACATGGGCTGTGTGGGTTCCTTTCCCTGTGCTCCCTCCTAGAGTGTGTGGGCACCTCCTAAAATCTGCAGCTCTCTGTGGGTATGTCTGGCCCCTATGCAAGGCCTCCACGAGTCTCCCACAGTCTGGGTTGTGGAGGCCAGGAACTAAAGCCGGCCTCAGCCCTAGGCTCTGTCCCTGGCCACCCCACCCCCTTGCCTAGCAGATTACCTCCAAGGTCTCCTGTGGTAATAGAGGGAACCTGAGAAAACAATGCTGACATTCCCTTCCTCCCTCCTGAAGCAGACAAGCAATAATGGACACCATGACAGTGGAGGAAGCATCTTGCAGGACCTCCTCCTCCACCCTGGCCAGCCCTACCCTGTAGTCAGAAGTTGTGGGTGCATGGAGAGGGGCTGGTGCGGGATATATGCAGTTATCAGAGCCTTGGGGGTGGGAGCCAAGGTCAGGGGCCCTTGGGGTAGGAATGAGAGGCTGAGTGCTCCAGAAGTACAGAAGGACCTGCCATCAGCTACAGTCAGTCAGCCCTTCCATGGTGACTTTCCTGCCTACCCTCTTTGATATCGGTGCCAGCTGCTGTGTTGGGTCAGATTAAGGCTGATTTTGGCCCTGGGGTCCTGGGGCCCTTCACTGGACCTGCTGGCACTCCTGCAGAGGGGAAGGCCTTTGGGGCAGGACTACACTTGAGTTTTCCTTCCTGTGCAGATTCCCACAGGAAGAGACCATCTCCCGCACTACTGCTGCCAAATAGCTCTTACAGTCCGATGGGCCCAGGAGCTGTTGGCATTTGCAGGTCAAGGTCTTTTCCTCCCGATGCACCCTAGACAACCACCAAACCAGTCCTGCCTGCCACAGCCCCCACCCCACCCCAAGCCCTTACAGGCAGGTAAGAGGCCACTAGGTTTGGCCCCAGTCCCAGGCCTCCCAGCCAGGGAGCCTGTTCTGTGAGCCTGGCTAGCCTGGGCAGCTCTGCACCTTCCCTGGCACGTTTGCTTTATTGTGTAGCAGCCGGGCCCCACCTCAGCCCCCACCTCCCAAGCTGGTCTGAGGCTGCCCAGAGAAGACCCCATTCCCATCCTTAACCCCATCAGCCATCTGCCCTCATCCCTCCTCCTGTAAGCTCTACTTTGGGCACCTTATGCCCTCACATTGGTATTGCTTTTGCCCACCCCACCTCTGCCCCAGCTCTGGGAGCCCAGTCCTTGGAGGTCTGAGAAAAGAAGAGCCCCCTTGCTGTGAGACCCCAGCTGATGGCTGATTTCGCTGGCTCTGGGCTCTTTCTATGGAAGGTGGGGCCAGATGAGTGGAGGAAGAGAGGCTTGGATTTGGGTTTCACTGGAGGGAGCCAACAGCATAAGGGCTCACCTGGAGGCAGAGAAAGGGGGACAAAGTTCAGGAGTGTGGAGTTGCTGAAATGCACCCTAGGATGATGTTGTCTGCCCTCTCCACATCCACCTGGCCCTGGTGTCAAGGGGGAGACTGAATTGGGGTCACATGTGTTCCTACTTCTAGGGTCTAGATGAGGTGAGGCAGGGAAGGCAAGCTCCCCCCCACCCCCCCCGCAGGTCTCCATTTCCCTGTCCTAGTCCCTGACCACAGGCTGTTCTAAGTTTTGTCTCTGTCAACCCTTTTCACTGGCCACATCATTTCTGGAGGTCATGTGAGGGCAGCCAGGAAGGGCCGGGGTAAGAAGAACCTGTTTGGAAGGTTCTGCTTGATCACTTGTGGGCCATCTGCTCAGCAGAGCTTTGAGCTTTTTGGGCGTATTGATTGACTTCATCACCAGGTCCCTGTCAGCACCCACTGGGGACTGTCAGCGCTAAGGCCTTGATGACTGGAGGGTGGGCCCCAACCACAGAGTAAATGCTCAGGGGGAGCAGTGAGAGCTGACCTCATCCTTGTCTGGAGAGGGCCCCGGGGGCCTCAGCATGTGGCTACTCTGGGTATGGGGTTTAGGCTCCCCTGGCTTAACACTCAGAAACAGGCCCTTCACTGCAGCACCTGTGGCAGGAAGAGAGGTTGCTGGGGTCAGGCTGAGCCTCCTGGCTGGAAACTCCTCAGCTCCAGCCAGAGGGCTCAGGTGGAGTGAGTGGAAAGGGGCCAGCTCACCCCTCAGCTTGATTCACAGGGTCAAAGGCCCAGGCTGCCCCACTCCCCCCAGGAAGAGCCCTGGCCCAGGCAGACACTCACAAGGGCAAGGGAGAGGTTGACAAACAGGATGATGACAGCCACATCATAGTTGGGGATGGAGGTACCTGGCTAATCCGAGGATGGCTGGTCTGGGTCCCCATCCTCCCAGATCATCACAGGCCTTTGAGAAGGCAAAGCCAGGCCTGCAGAGAAATACCAGGCATGGGGTCTGGCCCAGAAAGTGCTGTAGGAACAGAGAGCTGGAGCTGGGGCTGCCTTGGAAGGTTCTCAGAAGGAGACAGGGCCAGGCCTGGGTCCTGAGTACAGCCTGCTAGGGGCTGAGTGAGGAGGATGTGAGGGAAGGTTGGGGGAGGTAGTCTTTGGAAGCTGGGCAAGCAGGAGCAGCAAGACAGCAAGCCTGAGCAGACAGGTGGACAGAGGAAACACAGAGGGGAGGAGCTTTAGGGAGAACGAGGCACTGACCAAAGTCTAGGATAACCATCTACACTGAGCCCTCAGCTTCCCGCAGCATGTGCAGACCCTGGAGCACACAGGCCTGGGTTGGTGCAGCCCTGAAGAAGGTAGCATCCACGCAGGTGGTCAGTGGGGCCAGCCTGGCAGGAGCATCAACAGGAACATCAAGACTGGGACAACCTGGCTGCACTCAGGGAGGTCATCCCTTCCAGCCTCTAGAGAGAAGCTCTGAGCCCAAGGTCATCAGCTCCCCATGGACTTCCTGGAACTCTTTCACCACCACTTGGCCCTGGCTCTGCAGCGAGCCCAATGGTTGGCCAAAGCTAGTCCAAGAGCCCAGTCCATCCATCACCTGGTTTTATGTTGCCCATGAACTAAGAATAGCTTTTTAGATTTTTAACTGGTTGAAAACATCAAAAGTAAAATAATATTTCATGACACAGGAAAGTTCTGTGATACCCAGACTTTGGTGTCCATCAGGTTGCACTGGCACGGCCACAGTCCCTTGTGTACGAGGTGTCTGTTCTGCCCTCTCACTACAGGGAGGAAGAGGGGTGCAGTTGGGACAGACACCATGTGGCTGACTGAGCCTACAGCAGTCTGAATCTGGCCCTCTACACAAAAAGCTTACTGACCCTGCTCTCATCTAACTAGTGGGATAACGCCACTCATTACCCACCTCACTTCCAGAGTTGATATAAGGAGGTCCTGCTGATGATTAAACTTATGACTTTTTGGGTTTATTTTTACCTTTCCTTGATATGGTGAGAGAAGTGCAAGAAAACCATGCCATTAAAAAGAAGAAATAGAGATTTTAAAATATGAATAATAAAACGTCAATAAGTATGCAATTGTCAACAATTACTTTAAATCTAAGTGAATTAAATGCCCCAATCAAAAGATATAGGGTGGCTCTGGCCCCACACATCAAAGGGTTGCAGGTTCAATTCCTAGTCAAGGGCACATAAGTAGGTCGTACATTCAATCCCCAGCTGATACCTCTCCCTCTTTCTCAAATCAGTAAACATATTCTGGAGTGAAGATTAAAAAAAAAGACATAGGGTGGATGAATAGATAAGAAAACAAGACCCTTAATTATGCTGTCTACAAGAGACCCACCGCAGAATAAAAGACCCACACAGACTGAAAGGAAAGGGATGGAAAAAGATATTTTGTGAAAATGAAAATGAACACAAAGAAACAAAAAAAATGGGGGTAGCAATACTTGTACCAGGCAAAACAGACTTTTAAACAAAAGCTATAACGAGAGACAAGAAAGAACTTGGTAATTTCACTTCTGGGTACTTATCCGAAGAAACCTGAAACATGAATTTTAAAAAAACTTATCTGTGTATTCATTAGAGCATTATTTATAATAGCCAAGATGTGGAAAACATAAATGTCCTTTCATAGATGAATGGGTGAAGAAGATGTGGTACATACTGTAACTACGTACAATGGAATATTACTCAGCCATAAAAAATGAGGCTTTCCAGCCCAGATGAAAAATAGGTAGACACACTGCATCTTTCTCCACAATTAAAAATGAATACAACTACCTCAAAATTGGAGACAACCAGAAGTTCCAGAAAACCCAGCTGCACAGCAGGCTAACAAACGAAGATATAAAGAAATACTCATCCAGACAGGAAGAAGAGGTGTAGGTGGGACAGGGAGGATGTGGTTTGGTGGCACAGCAATGGTGGTGGGACAGCAACTGTGGCTGGCTAGTGGAAAGTCACAGAGAGACACCTGGGGAACACTCCCAGCACCAGACCAGACCGTGAGGCTCGAGGTTCCAGCACCTCAGGTAAAATAAAGCCTCATTGCTTCTGACTGTGAAAATCAGTGGGAGTTGAAGCAGAGGAAGAAACTGCTAGTCTCTCAGCAGAGTTCATTTGTTTAGAGGCGTCCCACAGTCCTAGAACATTCACAAACCCACCCACTCTGGCAACCGCAACTAAGGCATCAGCTAAAGAGGCGCCAGTCCCATGCAGGAAGCAAAAGTGACTGGAAAAGGGGTGAGTGCTGAGCAAGCAGAATTGTTCCCTCTTAGACCTCTCCCCTACATGCCACAGCTCCACAACATGGTGAAACAGGTTGCTCAGGGCTGATAAATACCTAAGGCTCTGCACTTACAATGTAACAGGTGTAACAGCTCAACCTAAGACACAGAGGCAAACACAGGAGCCTGTCAAGTTGAAGAGACAGAGAAGTAAGGGTCAAAAGAGAAAACAGATCAAGGTTCCAGTGGGAGAACTAAATGATGAGGAGATAGCCAACCTAACAGATGCAGAGTTCAAAATGTTGGTGATTAATATACTCACAGACTTGGCAGATATGCTTGGGTATGGCAAATGCAAAAGAGAAAAAGTGAAGGCTATGCTAAATGAACGAAAATCCACACAAAACCAATGATGAAGGGACTGAAACTGGGGTTCAAATCAATGATTTGGAACATAAGGAAGAAATAAACAATTAACCAGTACAGAAGGAAACAAGAACTGAAAGACAAAACAAAACAAAACAAGGAGGTGGCTTAGGAATCTTTGGGACAACTTTAAACATGCTAACATCGAAATCACAGGAGTGCCAGAAGGAGAAGAGGAAGAGCAAGAAATTGAAAACTTACCTGAAAAAATAATAATGAGAGGCAGGTGAAAGGCAACCATACATTGATGTCTCTTTTCCTGTCTGCCTCTCTCCCTTCCTATCTCTTTGAAAAATAATAAAATCTTAAAAAAATAATAATAAAATAAATTTAAAAAATTTTAAAGTATCCAGTGGAATATAAATACTATAGCCATTTGATACTGATCATCATGTTTAAAAATTAATGAACCTGGCCATGGACAACAAGTGGGATTGACTTTGGAGGGGAATGGGTGGGCAGGGAAGAGGACAGAGGGGAGTAAAAAGGGGATGGATGTAATACAACAACAATAAAATTAAATTAAAAAATAATAATAATGAAAGGAAACTGCCCTAATTTGGCAAAGGAAATAAACATACAAGTCCAGGAAACACAGAATTGCAAACAAGTTGGACCCAAAGAGAACCACACCAACACACAGCTTAATTAAAAAGACAAAGAGAGAATCTTAAAAGCAGCAAGAGAAAAGCAGAGTTATCTACAAAGGGGTTCCCATAAGACTCTCAAAGAAGATTTGCAGGCAAGAAGGGACTGGCAAGAGGTATTTAAAGTAATGAAAAACAAGGACCTACAACCAGGATTGTTCTATCCAACAAAACTATCATTTAAAATGGAAGGGCAGATAAAGTGCTTCCCAGACAAGGTAAAGCTAAAGGAGTTCATCATTGCCAGACATTATTATGTAAAATGTTAATGGAGCCCTGGCTGGTGGCTCAGTGAATAAGGTGCCAGCCTGCAAACCCAAAGGTCACTGGTTCAATTCCCAGTCAGGGCACATAACCAGGTTGCAAGCCAGGTCTCCAGCCAGGTCCTTAGCTGGAGGCAGGTGAAAGGCAACCATACATTGATGTCTCTCTGCCCCTCTCCCTTCCCCTCTCTCTAAAAAGATAATAAAATCTTAAAAAAAGAAAGAACAATACTCAAAGCTCTGATCACACCCAGTTATTGTGACCTTATCACTTTCTCAGCAATAAAGTACCTGCAGAAGTGTTGTTTTCTCTCAGGGAAAGCACCATGCCCACTCTGAGGACATCTGTCCTTCTTTCACCTGTTGAGCCAGATTTTGCCTCATTCTAAAAATGCACCTTTATCTTAGTTATTTATTTATTTTTAAAAAAGTTAATGGGACTTATTTTTTCCCCTTATTTATTTATTTTTTAAATTTAATTTTATTGTTGTATTACATCCATCCCCTTTTTTTTTTTTTTTTTAAGATATTTTTATTTTATAATTTTTAGAAGGAGGGGAAGGGAGAGGCAGAGAGGGAGAGAGACATCAATGTATGGTTGCGTTTCACCTGCCTCCAGCCACAGACCAGACTGGAGACCTGGTTTGCAACCTGGTTATGTGCCCTGGCTGGGGAATCGAACCTGCAACCTTTGGGTTCGCAGGCCGGCGCCTTAACCACTG
>PVIW01006310.1:65118-89531 GCA_004026585.1 Noctilio leporinus | reverse complement strand
CTCATAGAGACTGAATAACATGCTTTTAAGCAATGAAGGGGTCAACAATGAGATCAAAGATGAAATCAAAAAGTTCCTGGAAACAAATGACAATGAACACACAACAGCCCAAAACCTATGGGATACAGCAAAGGCAGTTCTCAGGGGGAAATTTATAGCAATACAGGCCTTCCAAAAAAGGTTACAAGAAGTTTATAAATACGACCTAACCATAAAGCTGCAAGAACTAGAGGAGCAACAACAAACAAAGCCCAGAGCAAGTAGAAGGAAGGAAGTCATTAAGATCAGAGCAGAACTAAATACCTCAGAGATTCAAACGACAATTCGAAGAATCGACAGGACCAGGAGCTGGTTCTTTGAAAAAATAAACAAAATTGACAAGCCCTTATCCAGACTCATCAAGAAAAAGCGAGAGAGGACCCAAATAAACAACATCAGAACTGAAAGAGGGGAAATCACAACTGATACCTCAGAAATACAAAAGATTGTAAGAAATTACTACAAACAACTCTATGACAAAAAATATGACAGCCTGGATGAAATGGACACATTTCTGGAAATGTATAATCTACCAAACCTGAACCCAGAAGAAGCAGAAAGCCTGAATAGGCCAATAACAACTAGTGAAATTAAAGAAGTAATCCAAAATCTCCCAAAGCACAAAAGCCCTGGACCAGATGGCTACACAGGTGAATTTTACCAAACATTTAAAGAAGAACTAACTCCTATCCTCCTCAAACTACACCAAAAAATTCAGGATTAGGGAAGACTCCCAAACTCGTTCTATGAGGCCAATATTATTCTAATCCCAAAACCAGGGCAAGATACAACTAAGAAAGAAAGCTACAAGCCAATATCTCTGATGAACATAGATGCTAAAATTCTCAACAAAATATTGGCCAATCGGATTCAGCAGTATATTACAAAGATCATACACCATGATCAAGTGGGCTTCATCCCAGGGATGCAAGGATGGTACAACATTCGAAAATCAATCAATGTAATACACCACATGAACAAATTGAAAGATAAAAACCATGTGATCATATCAATAGATGCTGAAAAAGCATTTGATAAAGTACAGCAAAGATTTATGATAAAAAATCCTCAGCAAAATGGGAATAGAGGGAGCATACCTCAACGTCATAAAGGCCATCTATGAGAAATCTGAAGCCAACATCATACTTAACGGACAAAAACTGAAAGCTTTCCCCCTAAGATCAGGAACGAGACAAGGCTGTCCACTTTCTCCACTTCTATTCAACATTGTCTTGGAAGTTCTAGCTATAGCCATCGGAGAAGAAAAAGAAATCAAAGGTATCCAAATTGGAAAGGAGGAAGTGAAGCTGTCATTATTTGCAGATGATATGATAGTGTACATACAAAACCCGATTGGCTCCACCAAAAACTTACTGGACCTAATAAGCAAATTTAGCAAAATAGCTGGGTATAAAGTCAATATCCAGAAATCAAAAGCATTTTTGTATACCAATAATGAAACATCAGAAATATAAGTGAAAAAACAAATCCCATTTACCATAGCAGCAAGAAAAATAAAATACCCAGGAATCAACTTAATTAAGGAGGTAAAAGACCTGTACTCAGAAAACTACAGAACAATGAAGAAAGAAATCAAGGAAGACACCAATAAATGGAAGCATATATCATTTACATGGAGGGGAAAAATTAACATCATTAAAATGTCCATACTACCCAAAGCAATCTACATATTCAATGCAATCCCAATTAAAATACCAAAGACAGCTTCACAGAAATAGAAAAAATACTTCAAAAATTTATATGGAGCCAATGCCCTGGCTGGTGGCACAGTGGATAAGGCCCTGGCCTGCGAACCCAAAGGTCGCAGGTTCGATTCCCCAGACAGGGCACATAACCGGGTTGCAAACCAGGTCTCCAGGCTGGTCTGTGGCTGGAGGTGGGTGAAACACAACCATACAATGATGTCTCTCTCCCTCTCTGACTCTCTCCCTTCCTCTCTTTCTCAAAATAATGAAATAAAATATAAAAAAAAATTATATGGAGCCAAAAATGCCCACAAATAGCCACCACAATCTTGAGAAAGAAGAACAAGGTAGGAGGAATCACAATATCGGACTTCAAACAATACTACAAGGCTACTGTCATCAAAACAGCATGGTACTGGCATAAGAATAGACCTATAGATCAATGGAACAGAATAGAGAGCCCAGAAATTAACCCAGGACTCTATGGTCAACTCATATTCAACAAAGGGGGAAGGAGCATCCAATGGAGTAAAAACAGTCTCTTCAACAAATGGTGTTGGGAGAACTGGACAGCAACATGCAAAAAGATAAAACTAGACCATCAACTTACACCATACACCAAAATAAACTCAAGATGGATAAAGGATTTAAACATAAGCAGTGCCACCATAAAGGTCCTGGAGAAAAATATAGGCAATAAACTTTTGGATAACCTACGCAAAAATATGTTTACTGATACTTCACCAAGGGCAAAGGAAATCAAAGAATGAATCAACAAAAGGGACTATATGAAATTGAAAAGTTTCTATTCAGCTAAAGAAAATATCAGCAAAATTCAAAGGGAACCAACTGTATGGGAAAACATAATTGCCAATGATACCTCAGACAAGGGTCTGATCTTCAAAATATATAAAGAACTAATGTGACTCAACACCAGGGAGACAGACAGCCCAATTAAAAAATAGGCAAGGGACTTGAACAGACAACTCACTGAGGAAGATATACAAAGGGCCCAGAGGCATATGAAAGAATGCTCAACATCACTAGTCATCAGAGACATCCAAATTAAAACCGCAATAAGATACTACCTCACACCTGTCAGAATGGCAATCATCAGCAAATCAACAAAAAACAAGTGTTGGTGAGGATGTGGGGCAAAGGGAACCCTCATACACTGTTGGTGGGAAGGCAGGCTGGTGCAGCCACTGTGGAAAACAGTATGGGGTTTCCTTAAAAAAACTAAAAATGGAACTGCCTTTTGATCCAGCAATTCCACTAGTTGGACTATACCCAAAGAATCCTGAAACACCAATTCATAAGAACCTATGCACACCTATGTTCATAGCGGCACTATTTACAATAGCCAAGTGCTGGAAACAGCCTAAGTGCCCATCAGTGGATGATTGGATCAAACTGTGGTACATTTTCACAATGGAATTCTATATGGCAGAAAGAAAGAAGGAACTTGTACCCTTTGCAACAACATGGATGGAACTGGAGAATATTATGCTTAGTGAAATAAGCCAGTCAGTGAAGGACAAATATCATATGATCTCACCCATTATGGGACAATAATGAGCAAAACTAACAACAAGCAAAACAGAACCAAATATATGAATACAAAGGAATAGGCCTTCAATGCTCAGGGGGAAAGGGGTTTGGGGAAGGGGGGAGGGGGAGGCAGAGGCAAGAAAGGGGAGCAACTTAGGCAAGAACCTAGTATAAAGGAACCATGGACATGGACAACTGGTGGGATTGACTTTGGGGTGAATTGGTGGGTGGGGAGGGGGACAGAGGGGAGCAAAAAGGGGATGGATGTAATACAACAACAATAAAATTAAAAAATAAAATCTCTTTTCCATAAATACTAATCCCAAAAGACCTTTATTACTTGAATTATGTTACAGTCTCTTTAAAACTACAATATATCTAAAATGCTATCATTTAACATGTAATAATTATGTGAGCTATTGGCATATTTAAAATTTTTTGTATTCTTTAAAATCCAGTATGTCCTTTAAATATGTGTAAGAATATGTATGTGTGTAAATGTATTTTTGCATATCTTTGGTAATATTGCAATTCATATTACTTAAAGGAGTAATTCTTTAAATGAATTAATGTAGCCATTTTGGAATAATGAAAAGAAAACTGTATTAGTATTATTTGAGAAGCTGACAGAAGGCAGTAATTAAATGGTGAATTGTCTGGATGTGAAAGGGGGAAAAAAAGTACCCATTGGAGGTACAGAATAGACAGGGGGATGTTAAGAAGAACAAAGGAAATAGAGAAGACAAAGAACTCATGTGCATGACTCATGAACATGAACTAAGGGGGCATTGCTGGAGGGATGAGGTACTGGGTGGAATGGGGCAAAAGGGGGAAAATTGGGACAATTATAATAGCAAAATAAATAAAATATATTTAAAAAAACTAGATTTGGAGAGAAGGTGTAGAAAATTTATTCAATAGCTCATTAGGTAGCTTTAAATTTTAATTTTATATATATATTTTTTCATCTTAGACACTTTTTTAAAAAGCTTTTATTTATTATTTTCAGAGAGAGGGGAAGGGAGAGAGGCAGAGAAGGAGAGAGACATCAATGTATGGTTGCCATTCCCCTGCCTCCAGCTATAGACCTGGCTGGAGACCTGGCTTGGAACCTGGTTATGGTGCCCTGGCTGGGAATCAAACCAGAGACCTTTGAGTTCTCATGCCAGTACCTTATCCACTGTGCCACCAGCCAGTCTCTATCTTAGATACTTTTATATGATCATTTTTCCTATCTTATATATTTAATACCCAAATGGAATTTATTTTCACACATTATCTGTCTTATTTCTGTGGAGAATTACTACTGGTATAAGTTTAAGAGAACCATGGTATTAAAAAGCTATTTATATATTTTTTTCCTATAGACACTTATGAAGAGAACTGTACTAAAAATTTATATTGACTTGTAATTCCAGACTGTTGTAAGTCAATGTGACAGTTTTACTGTTAACCTGAGTGTTCACATATAGATTTAAAAAATAAATTTTAGTTGTATTTAAAATTAGGTATATTTAAAACAGTAAGGTTAAATTAAATGATCAGGGGAGGGGAGAGGTGGGAGAGGGAAGAAGGAGGTAAAGAAGGGGAGCAGTTTAGTCAAGGTTCTAGAATGGAAGAACTATGGACATGGACAACAAGTGGGATTTACTTTGGAGAGAAATGGGTGGGCGGGGAAGGGGACAGAGGGGAGGAAAAAGGGGATAGATATAATAAAACAACAATAAAGTTTTAAAAAATTAAATGATCAAATAATAGGTATACAAATTAGCATTAACATATGGAAAGATGTCAATATTATGTAGGAAGACTTTATTATTTAGAAAATAAAAACAGGCTTGGCAAAAACAGCAATTTAATGAACTGTTTGTTGATATAACCTTAAACCATGTAGTATATTAATCATGTGATGCATTTTATATATTAATGTGACAGTTATTATCTAATCTCTTTTGAACTTTCTATATTTCAGCCTAAGTAACTTTATAATGAAAAAATCTATTATTACACTGAGAAAATGTGAAGAGCATGATTGAGAGAAATCAATCTGTCCACTTCAATACATTTCTTTTAAACATGATTAGATTAAAAAAAATAAAAATACCAAGAAAATTTTTCATCTATGCAACTATAATTATGTTGCATAAACATAATTATAAACATAATAAACATTATGTTCAAACATGTCAAAGTCTTTTTTCTTGTAAAAAACAGTAAAGCCAAAGTTGTTTTTTTTTTTTTTTTTTTTTCATTGAACGGATAGAATGTGGTACTGGATGGACTTGTGGGCCAACAGAAAGAAAAAATGGCTAAATGCTTACTAAGGTATGCTCATCATGGTGGAAAATGTAAATACATAAATAACTCCTGACAGCAGTTAATTTATATGTGGATATTATAGTCATTAAATGAAGCAATTTCTCCCTCCTAGCACCCATGGGTGCAGAAGTGAGGGTCGGTGGGATGGAGGGTCCTGGAAACCATGTGTCTGGAGACAGGTGCCATGCCCTTATTTACTATCTGAATGTAAGATAACATTTTAATTTGTTTTAAAAATTATTTCTTAACTGTTAGGAAAAGGACAATTTCAGGGTAGAGGTCAGGGCCTCTTAGAACTTGGGTGTCAGGTAGTAAAGACATGACCTGACATGATTTTAAGCACTTACCAGTACAATTATACATTTGATTGAAGTTCTTTTCTAAAATGAGTATGCACTCCCTACATAATAAATAAGAGAAAAAGCTTACAGTCATGTATTATTTCATTGGGAAGTAAGAAGGCCAAAAGTGAAAATTAAAATATAACTAATAATGATATTATAATGTTTTTATTTTTCCTCATACTAACTATTAATCACTTTGAGAAGTGTTTTTTATTTGGATGTGAAGTTGGTAATGCATTATTAATATTTTAGTAAATTATTTATTTCAAAAATATTTTTATGCATTTAGTATTGCTTATTCTCTTTTAAAGGGGAATTGTCTGTGGACTTTAAAAGTAAAAAAAAAAAAACAAAAAGCTACAGATAAATATTTTATAAAAAACTCAGTTTAAATCACATCTTTTCACAGATTTTTTGACTACTGGCATTTATTTTTGCTTTCTATATGGAATAATTGCTTCTAATTTAAAAGCCTCTTAATTTCTAAATTATTGTTCACCATGACAGTTTGGAAATCTATTTGGGAGAAGCACATCTTTCTATTTTTTAACCTTTAAGAAAAACAAGTCTAAGCATGCTATGGTATATATCTCTGCAACAACCAAGTTGTCTCTGCAATTGAACCCTCTTAACAATACCTTTTAAAAATAAATGCCATTTGAAAAGAATCGGTGGAGAGCTCCTCTCCCAAACAAACTATTTCTTCCCCAGGGCACCATTTCCCAATTACTCTTCTCTGTCATCATCACCTTCTTGTCTGGGCTCATCAACATTTCAGCCAAAGTACTATGTTGTAAAGTCACTGGGAAAATCAGGACCTCACACCTAGATGATCATGTTCAAACCATTAAAAAACAACAACAACAAACTTAACAATGGGGCAAGAGAGATAAAATATTTCAGGTGGAAAAGTGGAATATTGTCCAAATAGAGCCCAAATGTCTAGTTTAATTCAAAAAATTATTTTATGCTCAAATTATAACTTGTTTTAATATTGAATCCAAACAAAAATATGAAGGTATCTGCCTTGAGCCAAATGGAATGTAACAAATGACATAAGACTTAAAACAGGGTTCATTCAAAATAGGAACTTGTAAAACAGATGTGTTTTTTCTTTAAATGCATAAAAGATATTTTTATTTCACAGGAGAACAGGGTCCATTTATACCACAGTATTTAACAAACACCTAAGTTCCCTTGTCTGTCATTCATTGAAAACTGAAGTAGTGGGATTACATGCAAAATATTTTACTTTAATTTTGTTTTAGATAACTATGAGAGTGGCTTTTTTGATACATATTTATAACACAATATATATTTACCTTACAGGCAAGGAGATTTTATCAATTTTCTCCTGTCACAGCTATTATTTCCAACACTGAACAGGATATTTTGTCTTTGCTGTATGCATGTGCATATGTACACATATCTTCAACATTCATTAACATTAGCATTTGTTTTGATTTCTGTTAGACCTGTGTAAATGTGCATTTATTTGATAAAATTAGTTAACAATTCCTATTTTTAATAAATAATGATAGTATAATTTCAAAAGTTTGGCCCTGTTCCCAGATTTAAGTCAAGCTAATATACGAACAGAGGTTGTCCAGTTTTCCTTCCTATTGGACTTTGTTTTCAAGCAACATTTTTAGAAGATATTTTTCACACTGTAAGTTTCAAAAATGATTCTTAAAAACAAACACTATTTTCTTTTCATTTTTGATTTTAATAAGGAGATAGATTTAATTTGGAAATTTACATTTACTATATATATAATTTTATGTTAATAATGGAGGTTTAAAATTGTGTTGAGTATGATAATTTTTTTCCTAGCTTAATCTGTGACATACAATTAGGTTTTTATGTTTTTCTTCACTATTTTTTGCTTGCCTCAAAACTTTAGAAAGAAAGAAAAGTGTGTATCTACAACTAAAGAACAAGTATTAACATATTTAAAATGTCTAAAAAAATCTAACTTACTTTTTCTAATATTTTTGGTTTTGTTATATCTCAAAATAACATTGCCTTTATCTCAGACATGAAATTGAAAATCCCAGGGTTACTATTCACTCCTTTTTATGATGACTATTTAAGTCTTTTATTTTTATTATTCTAATGTTAAAGATACTACTCAGTTTTGGCCCTTTGTTACTATTAAACTAAATACATTTAAGAAGATTAGGTGTTTTCATTATTAGTGTAGCAATGCTTAAGAATGACTTTCAGTGATTTTTAAATATACTTATCTCTAACCACAAAAATACCACATTGGAACATGAGCTGGCTAATAACAGGTGCTAAATATATATTTGCAGAATAAATGAAAAATTTATATTTTCTTTTAAAGTATATTTCATTAATTATGCTGTTTGAATTTCTTTTCCCTTTGCTTCCTTCCATCCAAGACCCCTCTTCCTTCTAGCAACCCACCCCCTTAGTACATGTCCATGGGTCATGCATATACGTTCTCTGGCTTCACTCTTTCCTATATCATTCTTAACTTCCCCATATCTATCTGGAAACCACCAATTATGTTTCTTAATTACTGCACCATTTCCCCATTTCTTTTCCTTCTCCCTCATAGTTGATAATCCTTCAAATGATCCCCATACCTATGATTCTGATCCTATTCTGGTTGTTTGCTTAGTTTGTTTTTGTTTTTATTAGATTCTGTTGTTGTGAGTTTATTATCATTGTAGTGTTCATAGTTTTGAACAAGATGGAGGCACACAAACTGCATCTCTCTCCCAACTAAGAAGGAATACATTTACCTTAAAACTGGAGGCAAGAAGAAATTACAGAAAATTGAGCTGCATGGAAGTCCAACAAAGATATACAGAAGAAATACTCATCCGTACAGTAGGAAGAGCAGAGCAAGGACAGGGAGGAAGCAGTTTGGAGATGTCAGTTAGCTAATGGCAGGATGGGTGGCAGTTCATGTGGCTGGCAGGTGGAAAGTGAAGGCACGCATTTTAAAATGTAGGCACATCTGAGGAGCCTTCCCAATGCTAGACCAGATGACAATACTCATGGTTGCAGTGCCAGGGGGAAAATAAAGCCATATTATTTCTGACAGTGAGAACCAGTAAGGGTTGGGGTAGAGAAAGAACCTGCTGGTCCCTCAGCAGAATCCATTTGATTAGAAGGCCCCCACAGACCTAGAACATTTTTAAATTATTTTATTTATTTATTTTTAGAAAGAAAGGAAAGGAAGGAGGAAGAGAAGAAGAGAAATATCAATGTGTGGTTGCCTCTTATGCATTCTCACTGGAGACCTGGCCCACAACCCAGGCATGTACCCAGACTGGGAATCAAACCAGTGACCCTTTGGTTCACAGGTTGGTACTCAATCCATTGAGCCATACCATCCAGGGCCAGACCTAGAACATCTGCAGATCCACCCACTTTGGGAACCATGGCTAGGGCAAAAGCTAGAGAGGTACCAGTCCCATATAGGAAGTGGGAGAAGTGCCTGGAAAAAGGGTGAGTGGTGATCAAGCAGCATTGTTCCCTTTCAGGCCTCTTCCACACATACAGCACCACAACATAGTGAAATGGGTCACCCCACACTACAAATACCTACAATGTAACAGGTGTGGCAGCTCTACCTAAGACACAGTGACAAACACAGGAGCCTGTAAAGTTGAAGAAACAGACCAGTATGGCCCAAAAGAAGGTTCCAGTGGGAAAACAAAACAAGGAGATAGCCAACCTCACATATGCAGAATTCAAAACAGTGGTAATAAAGATGCTCATGGTACTTGATAGATATGCTTGAGCATGGCAAAAACTGAAGAGAAGAGAATGAAGGCTAGGTTAAGTGAAATTAAAGAAAATCCAATGGTGAAAGGAAGGAAATTAGGGTTCAAATCAATTATTTGGAACATAAAAAGAAATAAACAGACAACCAGTATAGAAAGAGGAAAAATGAATTGAAAAAATGAGGTGAGGGTTAGAAACTTCTGGCACAACTTTAAACATGCCAATAGCTGAATCATGGGGTGTCAGAAAGAGAAGAGGAAGTACAAGAAATTGAAAACTTATGTGAAAAAGTAATGAAGGAAAACTTGCCTATTTTGGCAAAGGGAGTAGACATACAAGTCCAAGATGCACAGTGTCCCAAATAAGCTAGACCCAAAGAGGACCATGCTGAGACACACCATAATTAAAATGTCAAAGGTTAAAGATAAAGAAAGAATATTAAAAGAAGCAAGAGAAATGAAGAAAGTTACTTACAACGGGTTATCTGTAAGACTATCAGCTAATTTCTCAAAAGAAACTTTGCAGGCAAGAAGGGACTGGCAAGAAGTATTTGAAATGATGAAAAACAAGAACAACCAAGATTATTCTATTTATCAAAGCTATCATTTAGAGTGGAAGGGCAAATAAAGTGCTTCCCAGACAAGGTAAAGATAAAGGAGTTCATCATCATCAAATCATTATTATATAAAATGTTAAAGAGACTTACTTAAGAAAAAGAAAAACTGTTCTTTTATATGACTAGTTCATTCTCAATGAAACATTTTCTGTTCACCTGAACATCAATGTCTCCTACCCCATTACCTTTTTTAAGTTTCTTTATAGAACTTAAAGTGAAGTAAAATTATTTTACATTTGCGGTTTTTTTTTAAGTTTCATATCAATCATATAGAATGTAAGCTGCATGAGAGCTCAACACAGAATTTTGATGCCCAAAATAGCACCTAATAAAGAATAGGCACTAAGAAAGCACTTGCTGAATAGATAAATGAGTTCTAGTATGTATTTGAACAAAGTTAGTAAATGAGGGGTTATGACAATACCAAAAAGTTTCCTGGAACCTAGTTTCAAGTTCCAGCAACATCTCTAGCAACTATTTGCTTTTAAAATTCTCAAAGTCAAGTATACTAATTGGCAAGCTTTTTCACTAAAAGCAGAAAGCAGATAACTTTAAAAGTTATTATCTTTCTTTTATGTCCTCCAAAATCCTGGCTTGGCTCTAGAGAAGCACTATCAAATAGAAATTTCTGCAGTGATAGAAATGATCTATATCTGTGCTCTTCAACATAGTTGCTAGACACATGTATCTATTGGGCACTTAAAATATGACTAGTAACATTGAAAATATAATTTTTAATTTTAAATAATTTAAATAGCTGTGTATTGTCAGAGGCTACCACATTATACAGTGTAGTTCTAGAGTTATCTTTCTCCTCTCATGGCCATATCTTATGATATTGTCAAAACCAAGAGAGAAGTCTTGGCTCCTATTATGTTTACGAGAGTTGTATCCTATAAAAAAATATTAATTGGTCCTATATTACATGATACAACAAAATCCCAGTTTTGCTGGATAAGTTCATGTGGATTTCTCATCTTCTCTTAGCTTAGAGGCTCTCTGGCCACAGTGCTTTTCTCAGTCTGCATTGTTGGGTTCTTCTGTGCCATTTGCATTAGACCTGTGAATAAGGTCAACTGTGGGAGTCTCTTAAGGTGGAATGAGCATCCCATCATGCCAACTAAAGGGATGTCCTCAAGCCTTACAAGTTCCAAATCATTGCAATCCTTCATGAGTGTTTTGTCCATGAGCCTGCTAAGAGAATACATTGGTGCTCTCCTTTCTGTACCGTAGCCAGCTGCTTATTGAAGCTACCCACAGTTGTCCAGTTGAATTTAATCAGACAATAACTGAGATGTTTGTCATCAGACCATACCAGAAATGGTACCCACATAACTATCTCCCAGCTATATCTGCAACTGCTTACTTTGGGCCCATAAACTTCAAGTCATGAACAATGTAAATGTAACCAGGTAGACTGGGGTTCGGCTGCTTGCTGCCTTATATGAGGATAACATTAAGAATTTTGAGGAAAGAGATAGGTTTTTATTAACAGGCTACCTAGTTTCAGGGGACTGGGAGCATTCTTGATCAGATTCAACCTCATCCATAAAGCACAGAAATCCAACCACACCCTCCCCCAAGAAGATTAAAGTCCAAATGCATACCCGGAAGTGTTGCATTTTTGCTCATCTGTAGTGCAGGATTGTTAAATGAATGGGTCTCCATCTTTCCAGCTCCAGGTAGCTCTCTCTATCTGGTGCCAGGGTCACCATCATCTTGAAGTCTTGCAGCAGCTCTCTCTCTCTCTCTCTCTCTCTCTCTCTCTCTCTCTCTCTCTCTCTCTCTCAGGAGACTGGGGTGTGTTGTCAGATCACTCCATTCAGTCATGCAGGGGATGCTCCATCCATGGGGCCTCAGTGCCCAAGGCTGTTTATGCTTTTGGGGCTGAGGAATGTTCCCAGCTCATGATTCATTGGGATGCTTCCAGCCTCAGAGTGAAAGCCCAGAGGCTGGTGCTCTGCACATTCCAGTGTGAAACTTTGCCTTCAGTATCATGTGAAGCCTAAGCCTCAAGAATGCCCAGTGTGCCAGTCCCAGACCGACAAGTACTCCTGCCCTACAGGGTAAAGCCAAAGAGACCAGCTTCTGCCCTTATTCCATTTTAAAGCCTCCTCCCCAAATATTTTTCAGCCAATGTGGGCCATGTCCATCATGTTTTACTTTTCCCATCTGACCATCATGTTGCTTAAGGAGGCAAAGTCTTCACTTATGCATAGGAGCACTAGGTCTCAGTAGGGCAGGTTGGGGGTCTCCAGCACCCACAGTTCAGGCAAGCACAGTATACCTCTGTCACAAGCTGTGTTGACTGTTTACAGTAGCCCCAAGTTGTGGGAAGGCTGTTACACGGCTTCAGTTGTGATTTCAATCCATTGCTTTGGGGTTTCCTTCAATCCTCCCCTGCCGTCGTCCCTGGGAATGCAGCCTCTGTGCCAGAGTAGGGTTTCTACCTAGTCCCTGCCTTCTGTGATCTGGCTTGACCACTCTGTTATATAAACACTTGCAAACCACTTCCCCTGCCAAAATTGTGTAGGCTTAATCATTCCTGATTTTTTATTTCCCATACATTTATAAATTAAAATTGGCATCACATGTGGCAAACCATCATTTAAAAAAATACAGAAATGAACAAAGCAGATCACTACAATCTTGAATATATGTGTAGGGCCTCAATAAAAATAACCAAACTTCTTTTAATAAGACTAACATTCATTTTATATTTTACTGTTTACAAAGGGATTAATCACAATATTCATTAAGTCACATTCCCAACTAATGAAAAAAAATGGATCTATCAAATATTACATTATTTCCACCAACTCAACTATTGATTTGCACAAATTCACCCTAAAAGGTGTGTCTACAGACTGTTATTGGAATAAAAATGAAAACAACTCATTATATATCAATCCTTAAATGACCAATGTCTGGCTCAATAAATTCCAAGTATTAGGACCACTGACATTGGAATACATGCCAGTTCTAATGGACAGTAGAAGAGCTTCCAGAGAAAAATTTGTCTATTATCACACTTCTCTTTCACCTGTGACAAAAATTCTCAGCTTTTAAACATTTTTTAAATTAAAATTAAAATTTATTGTTGTTGCTTTACATCCATCCCCTTTTTACTCCCCTCTGTCTTTTTCCCTACCCACCCACTCCCCACCAAAGTCAATCCCACTTGTTGTCCATGTCCATGATTCTTCCATACTAGTTCCTTGACTAAACTGCTCCCATTCTTTGCTTCCTTCTCTCCCAACCCCCGCTCACTGAAGGTCTAGTCATTGTATTCATGTATCTGGTTCTGTTTTGCATCTTCGTTCATTATTGTCCTATAATAGGTGAGATCATACGGTATTTGCCTTTCACTGACTGGCTTATTCACTAAGCATAATACTTTCCAGTTCCATCCATGTTGTTACAAAGGGTAGGAGTTCCTTCTTTCTTTCTGCTATGTAGTATTCCATTGCGTAAATATACCAAAGTTTTTTGATCCAATCATCCACTGATGGGCACTTAGGCTGTTTCTAGCACTTGGCTATTGTAAATAGCACTGCTATGAACAGAAGGGTACATAGGTTCTTATGAATTGGTGTTTCAGGGTTCTTCGGGTATAGTAACAAGATCACTTTAAAGCATTCATAAGTTAAAGTTGTTTCTTATCCACTTAGCTGCCCTATGTCTTTTGATTGGTGCATCTAATCTATTTACCTTTGTACCTGTGTTTCTGTCTGTCTCTGTTTCTTCATATTCTTAAAGCAGACCCTGTAGCATCTCTTGCAATTCTGGTTTGGTGGAGGTGCATTCTTTTAGACTTCTTTTTTTCTGGGAAACTCCTTATTTCACCTTCCATTTTGAATGGAAGCCTTGCTGGGTAGACTATTCTTGGTTGCAGGCCTTTGTTTTTCATTGCTTGAAATATTTTTTGCCATTCCCTTCTTGCTTATTTTGTTTCTATTGAGAAATCAGCTAATAACCTTATGGGAACCCCCTTGTATGTTATTAGCTGTTTCTCTCTTGCTGCTTTTAGGATTCTCTCCTTGTCTTTGAAATTTGCCATTTTAATGATGATGGTCTTGGAGTGGGACTCTTTGGGTTAATTTTCCTTGGGTCCCTCTGTGCTTACTGAGTTTGCACGATATTTTCTCTCCTCAAGTTAGGGAAGTTTTCTGTCGTAACTTTTTCAAAGAGGTTTTCTATCCCTTGCTCCTCCTCTTCTCCTTCTGGTATCCCTATGACACAAATGTTATTGTGTTTCATGTTGTCCTGCAGCTGCTTAAAACCTCTTCATTCTTTTTCAGTCTTTTTTCATTTTGTTGCACTGCCTGAATTTTTTCTACTTTGACTTCCAGATTGATGATCCAATCCTCTGCTTTCTCTAGCCTGCTTTTGATTCCTTTTACTGTGCTCAATTCAGAACCTCCTGGTTCTTATTGATGATTTCTATGTCCTTTTTAATGCTGGTGTAGTTCTCAGTAAGTTTCTTGTAGCTTTCCTGGAGTTCTTTCGTAGTTCCCCTGGAGTTGTTTGTAGTTTTCTTTGAACTCACTGAGCTCATTGAGCTTCTCTATCATCATTATTTTGAATTCCTTGTCTGAGAGTGTGCTTGTCTCTATTTCATTCTGTACTCTTTCTGGAGATTCCTCCTTTCCATTTGCTAAGGGTTTATTTCTTTGTCTCCCAATTTCAGGTGACTCTTCTTTGTTTCTGCTTCTTGGATTGGTCTGCTTTGATTTACTGTCTTAGTGATGTGACCTTCTGTAGTGTAGAGGTACACTATTTTTTTTTTTTTTTTTTTTTAATTTCCTGGATCTGTGCTTGGTGACATCAGCTCCCAAAATTCTCTGCTTTTAAAAACACAGGCTATAGGGACTCAGACTATATTGGGGGGACTATTATTCTGTCTATCCAACTTTGATAACATAATCAACATAAAATTTTTCTTTAGATTTTTTATAAGATTGTATTCATTATTTTCAGAGAGAAAGGCAGGGAGGTAGGAAGAAAAGGAGAGAAGCATCAATGTATGGTTGCCTTTCACTTGCCTCCAGCTAAGGACCTGGCAGGAGATCTGGTTTGTAACCTGATTATGTGCCCTGGCTGGGGAATCGAACCAGTGACTTTACAGTTTGCAGGCTGGCTCCAATCCACTGAGCCACACCAACCAGGGCTTCTTTAGATTTTTTTACCATAAAATTTATTTTGCCTACCTGGCTGGTGGCACATTGGAAAGGTGCCAGCCTGTGAACCCAAAGATCACTGGTTTGATTCCCAACCAGGGCACATATCCAGGTTATAAGCCAGGTCTCCAGCCAGATCTGTTGTTGGAGGCAGGTGAAAGGCAACCATGCATTGATGTTTCTCTCCCTCTCTGCCTCTCTCCCTTCCTTTTCTCTCTGGAAATAATAAATAAAATCTTTAAAATATATATTTAAAAATTTTATTTTGCCTAAAAGGTACAGACAATCAGCATTTGAATGTTGGGTTCTTGATATTTAAATATTTAGTTCATCACTTCTGACCAAAAAGAATGGTTGCTTGGATATTCTGGTTACTCAAGTAATTTTATTTACATTAATTAGTAGAATAATCTCATTTTAGTTAATAGACATTCTTCAATAGCAATGAAAAATTATAAATGTTAGTTGAGGGTAACTAATAAGAAATGTATTTAGTCCAATCAATGCCTCATGGAATACTTTGAGAAGGAAAAATAAATAGAAACAATTTTCTTCATAAGGTGTGCAGTGTCCTAAATTCTTCTACTTATTTTTTAACAAAGCTAAGTATAGTGGGATAAAAGAGGCTTATTGTAGTTTCATGAAGGCTGTACCTTTATTCCCTCCAGAGCCTTATCCCTAGTTTTTGGAATTATGATAAAATATTAAGTAAATAATTGTAAGTAAACATCAAAGAAAGAGGGATATTGGAACAAATGTATCATTCATGTTAATCTTGATAGCTGTTCAAACACATGCATAAGGAATGTTGGGATAGCTGAGCCAAATTTTTTATAAATGCGTATTTCCATCATGTCAAGCTTCACTTGAAAAACAAGTATAGAACAAGAAAGGACACCAAAATTCAATATGCTTCAGCACATATTAAAAAAGTAGATAATATCTAAACTTTCTACAGATGGGATGATCTACCATCTTGTTCAGATATTTAAGCACTATAATATATGATTCAATAATAGTACTAGAAAAAAATACTAAAGCCAAAATACCTGAAAGGCAGAATTTTATTTCTGAACATTTCTTATCATCATTCACCCAGTCTTAACCTCCTAAAAATATCAAAAACTTAGGGACATCCTGTTGTTCCCTGGCTACATTTCCTCCATGTCATCTTACAAATATTCCCTGCATTGAAACTATTTTCCCATGTCATAATTTTTATTAGGACTTTATATTCTAATTTGGACAATTAGTGAAAAAGTAACAGTTTTATATATTTAAGGTAATTAATTACTTCCCAATTGTGATTTCAATATTTAAAAATAATTAAGGTATATTCAAATGGAATTATTCCTTTTTTTTCTGCCATAGTCCTTATAAAATAAACCCCTACATTTGTAAAGAAAAAAAATTTAAAAAGAATCAAACTGGTTTTTATGGTTTACAGGGGAAAATTGAGGAAAGTTTTCTGTAGTTACCTAAGTTATTTTCATTGTATTTCTAAATATTCACAAGTAACATTTAATCTCCTGACAGTTGTGTTTTTTTCCAGTTTTTGTTAAATGCAAAGGTAATCTTCCCATGTCCCTTTATTGAAATAGTAAGGACTATTTTCAGTTTTCTATTTCTTGGGTGATCTTTTATTATTTGCTTTCAAAATAAATTCCAACTGCTGGATGTTTATTTTGTTAAACTGTCTAATGATAATTTGATCCATTTTCTTGTCATGACATCTTTTTATAGTAATTTAATCCTCTTGCTCATTTTGAATTTGGGGTGAGGGGAGGGAAAGAAACTGGGATTATTTTCTTGTTAAACTGAGCAGATTAGCAGAAAAAATTAATCTCTTAAGAATTACCAAACATCTCCTAGCTGGTGGTTCAGTGGATTGGTACCAGCCTGAGAACCCAAAAGTTGCTGGTTCATTTCCCAGTCAGGGCACATAACAAGGTTGCAAGCCAGGTTTCCAGCCAGGTTCTTAACTGGAAGCAGGTGAAAGGCAACCATACATTGATATTTCTCTCTTTTTCTTCCTCCCTCCCAGCCCTTCTCTCTGAAAATGATAAAAAAAAAAAAAAAAAAAAAAGAATTACCAAACATACTTTCTCATATGAAGAAGAGATCTTTGTTACATATTAAGCAAACTGTAGTGCTCCCTCTTTACAGATTTTAGAGATTTAAATTTCTATGTGTAGCAATTCTGGTAACTTTTCTCTGTTTCTTTTATTTATTTTAAAAATTACCTTTGCTAGATAATAAATAATGGTTTTGATCTCATGACTTTTTAATTTTTCTTACTTTTATATCAACCAACAAAATGCCAAGTGAAACAATAATTTTTACTATATATTTATTAGTTATTTAGTAATTATATAAAGCAGAAATGTTAAAGCACAATTCATTAGAAATCTACCTATTTGGATATAGAAAACCATCACATATACATAAAGTCAGATAAAAATTCTTCTACTATAAGAAGTTGTGTTTAATAAGTGATTTGGAACAATTATTCTAAGAATAATAGTGATCATATCAAATGTGTGACAAAAATGAGGTCTGTGCAGAAGGTACACAGCTATGTAATATGAAAAATAAAGACATTTATTGAAGAAGAAACAAGATACAAGGAACATTGTACATAGGACAATGATGCCTCAATCCCATTCAAAGTAGACAGCTTGGGCCCTCACATTGTCCTCCAAATCACCATCACTTGCCCCATCATATTTCCCTGAATCTCACTAACAGTCTGAAATCACTTCCCTTTCAAAGGTGATTTTAGCTCAAATTGCAATATATGATAAAGTACATACTGGATTTTGAAGAGTTATTACAAAAAATAAAAATACATCAATAGCTTATATAACTTTTACATGTTAAATGATAACATTTTTGATATGTTGTAGTAAGTTAAGCATCCTTTCTTTTAAACTTATTTTACTCTGGAATGCTACTTTTGTGAAATATATCATAGAAATGGTGTATTGAAGAGTTGATATCACTTTAAAGAAGTAGGTTTTTTTAAAGAGTCTATTTATTTTTAGAGAAAGGGTAAAGGAGAAAGGCAGAGAGGGAGAGAGACAGCAATGTATGGTTGCCTTTCACCTGGCTCCAGCTATGGAGCTGGCTGGAGACTTGGCTTGCAACCTCTAAAACAGCAGTTTTTAAAATAAATGAATTAACATAAGCATTTTGAAATAATGAAAAGAAAACTTTGTATTAATATGATTTGAAAGGTTGACATTTAGAAGGCAATAATTAAATAGTGAATTGTCTGGATGTGAAAAACAAGAAAGAAAAGAAGTACACATTAGTGTTACAGAATGGATAAGGGGATGTGAAAAATAATAGAGGAACTGTAGAAGCCAAAGAACTTACATACATGACACATTACTGGAGGGAATGGATGGTAATGTGTGGATGGGGGCAAAGGGAGAAAGATTGGGATGATAATAGCAAAATCAATAAAATACATTAAAGTGACTTTAGTTTTGAAAAAAACAAGAAGTCACAGGATGCCAAATCTGGGCTGTAGGGTGACTAAATTACCTGGATGATTTCATGTTTTGCCAGAAAACTCTGGAAGAGATGTAATGCATTAGCAAGCTCATTGTCTTGATAAAGCTGCCAATTACCAGTTGCCCATGACTGTGGCTTTCTGAATCATTGGAGTACTTTCCACAGTGTAATGTTCAAGCTTAATACAAAGTTTGATGCAGATTCATTGCTCTACTCAGCCATATTGAATGTGATGGCCACACAGTATACTTGCTCACTCAATGACATCTACCATCCCCACTGACTAGTACAGTTGTCATTGTTCTTACATGAGGATTCCAGTTAACTGTCCTTGGATGCCAGGTTATATTGATGTGACACATACTGTTCTCATTATGTTAACAATTGCTAGACTTTTTCTAGACAGACCTCAGACATTTCTTATATATCAAAACAAAGGACTAGAAGAAATGGTGAAGAATTTGGAGTAGGTGCCAATTCTGTGCCAAAAATGATATTGATATTAGTACAATTTGTTTGATGAAATTTACATAGAAGACATTTTCAAAACAATTTCTAATTAATTTTTATGCTTAGCATGAAAAATAAATTGATGGGCTCAGAATTTCAAATAATTTTCCTCATCTACTAGAAGATTAAAAAATAAGTGTTTTTTAAATGATAACATTTAAAAACATTTAACTGTTAATTCATATGTATGTAAAATATACATATAGAATTCTACTTAATTTTTTAATGAGAGAAAAATAAGATGTTATAACCATTTTAAAATAGAATTAGAAGCCATAAGATAAAACAGGTCTATTCCAAAGCAATTAACTATGGCATACCACTGGACACAATAACTTGGCATTTTTATAACAAAATTCATTTGTCTTAATAACATTTTTAACAATTACAAAACTTGAAAAATAGCTTGAAGACAATGAAAGACAGAAAAAAATTGGAAGATTGTGGTGGACAGCTCATTTATTAATCTCTTTGATCCATTATAATTCTTTCAAGTTATTTTCTACATTCATCATCACACTCTATATTCTTTATAAATCAAAATTAAAGGACTCATTTACACACAAATAACCTAAGATGTGTAGGGTAGTGAAAATATTCTATATGATACCATGATAATGGTTAAATTTGTCCAACCCCATAGAATGTGTATCAAGGATGAACCTTAACGTAAACCATGGACTTAGGGCAACCATGATTTGTGAATGTAGGTTTATCCTTGATAAAAATGTACTATTCTGGTGGGGAATGTTAATAATGGGGAAACCATGAATGTGTGGTAGCAGAGAATATACAGGGTGTCTCTGTGCCTTTCAATTTTCTTGTGAACCTAAAACTGCTCTAAAAAATATAGTTTTAATAAAAAATATTCATTTATTTCTATACATTTTCTCATCACACTATTTTTAGTAGTTATTATTAAATTTAATTTTTCCAAGAATTATTTGGAACGTTTGCTAAATTTATAGATTGTCAGGCCCCATATCAGTAGTAAATCTGGATTGGCAATAAAATATCCATCTTTATCAAGAACCCTGAGTGATTTTGATGCTGGGTCACACTCTGAGAGCAACAAAGCTAAAGAGAAAAGGAAAACATGTAGAAAGTAAAGAGTGAAAATTTCAGACTACCTACTCAAGTCCTTTTGTTTGTTTGTTTTAATATAAATTATATAACACTGTTTTCCAGATTTTTTCCAAGAGTTTGACCACCTATACTCAAACTCTGCTCAGCTTCAGTATCTGATTTATTCTCTTGATCCTTATGACAACCTTTTAATTATTTACTTAGATAAAATTGATTGTTTTTTGTCTAATGTATTTTATTTACATAAGTTCGGCATAGAAGAGCACAAGTAAAATTGAAATAGTTTATTTTACCTTTTTAACTTGTATATAAAAAGAAATTAAGCTAAATCAATTATAAAATATGATTTTAAATATACTTCTGAAATTCAATAATTCATTTTTAACTTTTACACCACTAAATTTAGAGTTAGCTTTTCATGTTTTATCTGATGCTATTTTAATTTGTCATTTAAAATATTCCTAAGATACTTTAGATTGCCACAGAAACATAGCTGAGTAGTTAGAAAAGTCACTCAGTGAAATTCTATTTATAGGCATAGCAACAGAACTATTACAGAGCAATTCCCCAGTGATATTTAGTCATACTGATGAGCTATAATTTGTCTACAAAGTAGTAGAGGCTATAGTTTATTGATTTAAAACAAAGTTAAATTTAGACAAGGCTGTAAGAAATTATTTGTTCTGGTTTTCAATCTAGAGTTCTAATTAAGCTACCTAATTTTAAAACTGAGAACAAGCTATTTAAATACCTTTTCATATCTCCAGATATGAAAATTCTTAATTTAAGAATTAAGCTAAATTCTTAAATTCTTTTACCATTTTTTTTGAACAAAGAATTGGGCAGGAGCACATTGTAGGTACAATCTAGAGAAAATCATTCAGATGTTGCAAATTTACTTGGCAAAAAGTTCATGTTAGAACCCTCAATTCTAGAACAGGTAGGCTAATTGTAAAATACTTTACCTGTATTAAATCTCATGATAACATTTTGTATACCATAAGTAATGTAAATTATTTATTAATACTAAGTGAATTTTCTATGGCCAAATATTTGACCTCTATACCTCTGATTGTTGAGAAAAATGTTAATGGGGCTATTATATTTCAATATGTCTTCCCAAAAAATACTTAAATCATAAATCACAGGCATTGTAGAAAAACTTATTTTAGTTTGCTGGACATCTTTCAAAAAGTATACAATTAGAATATTGCTTATTACTAGAAAATATTTATATGGGTAATGTATGTTTTAAGAGTATGGTCACATGTTACTGTTAAATTAATTAAATAAGGAGATAATTAGACTAAGGTGGTTTTAATGCTCTAGTAGTCACCGAAGAAAACCAAAACCTAAGCCTGACATACCTCAAATTAAGAAATCAAAACCTAAGGATTAACCAATCACAAATATCCAAATAGGCTTCCTTAAATGAGGGAAACTACTAAGCTATAGACAATCAAATAATTCATTTGCTTTGCTTTTGTAATGGGGGGCAGAGTGGGGGATCCCCCCAAAATGGGAAATATTACCTACAGACCAAATTTGTAGAAAGAAGGAAGTACATAATATAATGTTGAAGATACTTTGCATTACAATGGCAAGTTAATAGTTGTGCTGCTGCCCTCTGCAAAAGGTGCTATGTGACTTTAATGTAAAGTGACTCATTACAAAGCCAGGGGAGGCAGATGTTCATTTGTCTGTGTGTTACTGAAAATTCTTGTCCTGACTAAAGACGGAAGCAAAAAGAAGGTTAAAGATATAATGGGGGCAGGGGTTGGGGGTGGAAAATGAAGCACATCATAGGAGGGGCTGGATATGGGGTCACATCAGAAGTTCTGGGACTAGAATTTTAAATGAAGGAAGGCTGAGAGAGAAGCAGGCGGTCATAAGAAAGGGGCCATGAGTAGAGGGTACTGCCACTCAGCATGCTGTACCAAGGAAGAAGGTGTGTGATCTGTAATAGAGGGAGCAGCCACGCAGGAGGAAAGGGTGTTAGGAGAGAGCTGATGGAGGGGACCTGCCTAACCAAGTATAGATTCATTGGACATGTTTAAAGCTAAACTGGACTGTGACCAGGACTACAGGCATATGCTTCTCTGTTGTTTTTTGATTTGTTAATGATGGCCATACTGACAGGTGTAAGGAGGTATCTCATTGTGTGTGTGTGTGTGTGTGTGTGTATGTGTGTTTGAGATTTTATTACTTTTAGAAAGAAGGGCAGGAAGGGAGAAAGTAAAGGAGAGAAACATCAATGTATGGTTGCCTTTCACCTGTCTCCAGCTACAGACCTGGCTGGAGACCTGGCTTGCAACCTGGTTATGTGCCCTGACTGGGAATCAAACCACCTACACTTGGGTTCACAGGCCAGTCATAGAGATTTTAATTTGTATCTATCTAATAGCTAGTAATATTGAGCATTCTTTCATGTGCCTCTGGGTCCTTTGTATGTCCTCCTCAGAGAACTGTCTCTTCAGATCCTTTGCCCATTTTTGAATTGAGCTACCTGTCTCCTGATACTGAGTCAGGTAGCTCCAAAATACTGAGTTGTATTTTGGAAAACAAAATATATAAAGAACTTATATATTGGCAAATATGAGATATCATTGGCAAATATGTCTTCCTATACAGTTGGTCCCTTTCTAATTTTGCTGAGGTTTTCTTTAGCTGACCATAAACTTCTCAGGTTATTTGTTTAGTTGTTCCTTTATTTCCTTTGCCCTTGAAGAAGTATCAGTGAAAATATTGCTGCATGGGATATCTGAAATTTTACTGCCTATGTTTTTCTCTGGGATGCCTATGGTGGCATGACTTATGTTTAAGTCCTTTATTCATCTAGAGTTCATTCTGGTGTATAGTGTAAATTGGTGGTCTAGCTTTATTTTTAACATTTCCTTGTTCAGTTCTCCCAACAGCACTTGTTGAAGAGGCTATTTTCACTCCATTTTATGTTCTTTCCCTTTTTGTCAAATATTAATTGATCATAGAGTCCCAGGTTTATTTCTGGGCTCTCTATTCTGTTCCATTGATCTATATGTCTATTCTTATGCCAGTAACAGGCTGTTTTAATTACAGTAGATGTAGTATAGTTTGATATCCGGTATTGTGATTCCTCCTACTTTATTCTTCTTACTCAAGATTACTGTGACTATTCATGGTCATTTTTGGCTCCATATAAATTTTTGAAGTATTTTTTCTAAATCTGTGAAATAATCATTGGTATATTAATAAGGATTTCATTGAATCTATAGATTGTTTTGGGTAGTATGGACATTTTAATGATATTGATTCTTCCCTTCCATGAACATGGTATATGTTTCCATTTATTTGTATCTTCCTTAATTACTTTTTTCAGTGTTCTGTAGTTTTACTAGTACAGGCCTTTTACTTTTTATTTTATTTTATTTTATTGTTGTTGTATTACATTCATCCCCTTTTTGCTCCCCTCTATCCCCCTCCCCACCCACCCATTCCCCCCAAAGTCAATCCCACCTTTTGTCCATGTCCATGGTTCCTTTATACTAGGTTCTTGTCTAAGCTGCTCCCCTTCTTTGCCTCTGCCTCCCCACTCCCCCCAACCCCGTTCCCCCTGACCACTGCAGGCCTATTCCTTGTATTCATATACTTGGTTCTGTTTTGCTTGTTGTTAGTTTTGCTCATTATTGTCCCGTAATGGGTGAGATCATATGATATTTGTCCTTCACTGACTGGCTTATTTCACTAAGCATAATACTCTCCAGTTCCATCCATGTTGTTGCAAAGGGTACAAGTTCCTTCTTTC
>PVIW01006310.1:0-65018 GCA_004026585.1 Noctilio leporinus | reverse complement strand
GTAGTGCCGCTATGAACATAGGTGTACATACAGGCCTTTTACTTCTTTGAATAAGTTTATTTCTAAGTATTTTATTTTTCTTGTTGCTATAGTAAATGGGATTTGTTTTCCAGCTTCTATCTCTGATGTTTTATTGTTGGTATACAAAAAATGTGTTTGATTTCTGAATATTAACTTTATATCCAGCTATTTTGTTAAATCTGCTTATTAGGTTGAGTAGATGGAGCCTATTGGGTTTTCTATGTACATTCTCATGTCATCTGCATGTCATCTGCAAATAACGACAGTTTTACTTCTTCCTTTTCAATTTGGATGCCTTTGATTCCTTTTTCTTATCTGATCTATGGTTAGAACTTCCAAAATAATGTTGAATAGAAGTGGAGAAAGTGGATGACCTTGTTTTAATCCTGATCTTAGGCAGAAAGCTTTTCATTTTTGTCCATTGAAAGTGATATTGGCTGCATGTTTCTCCATCTATTATGTTGAGGTCTGCTCTATCTATTTCCATTTTACTGAGCATTTTTATCATAAATGGATGCTGTACTTTATGAATGTTTTTTCAGCATCTGTTGATATGATCATATGGCTTTTGTCTCTTGTTTTGTTTATGTGGTGTATAACATTTATTGTGAATACTGTACCATCCTTGCATCCCTGAGATAAATCCCACTTGATCATAGTGTATGATCTTTTTAAATAGTGTATTGCTGGATCTGGTTGGCCATTATTTTGTTGAAAATTTTAGCATGTATGTTCATCAGAGAAATTGACCAGTATTTTATTTCTTAGATATGTCTTGACCTGGTTTTGGGATTAGAATAATGTTGATCTCATAGAAAGAGTTTGGGAGTCTTCCCTCTTCTTGGATTTTTTGGAAAAGTTTGAGAAGGTTAGGAGTTAGTTCTTCTTTAAATGTTTGGTAAAATTCACCTGTGTAAGCATCAGGAGTTTTTTCAACCAGTGAACCAATTTCACTGGTTGTTATTAGTCTATTCAGTCTTTCTGCTTTTCTTGATTCAGTTTTGGTAGATTATACATTTCCAGAAATTTGTCCGTTTCACCCAGGTTGTCAAATGTCTTATCATATAGCCATTTGTAGTAATTTCTTGCAATCCTTTGTATTTCTGTGGTATCAGTTGTGATTTCTCTTCTGTTGTTTCTGATTTTGTTCAGTTGTGATTTCTTCTCTATAGCTTCTGGTTTTGTTTATTTGGGTTCTCTATTTCTTTCTTTGTAAGTCTAATTAATGGCTTGTCAATATTGTTTATCTTTTAAGGAACCAGATCCTAGATTTATTGATTCTTTGAATCAATAGTTTTAGTCTCTAAGCTATTTAATTCTGTTGTGATCTTGATTATTTCCTTCTTTCTGCTTTCTCTGGGCTTTGTTGTTTCTCCTCTTTTTTTGTAGATTTAAGGTTAGGTTGTTTGCATAAGCTTCTTTTAACCTTTTTAGGTAGTCCTGTATTGCTATGAACTTCCCTCTGAGGACTGCCTTTGTGGTGTCACATAGGTTTTGGGCTGTTATATATTCATTTTCATTTGTTTCCAGAATTTTTTTGATTTCTTCTTGGATCTCATTGTTTATCCATTCATTATTTAATAACATACTATTCAGTCTGCATGAATTAACATTTTTTTTTTTTTTTTTTACCCCTTGAGGATGGTTTCTAGTTTCAAGCTGTTGCGATCTGAGATGATGCTTGGTATGATTTCAATTTTCTTGTATTTGTGGAGGCTTGTCTTGTGTCCTACCATGTGGTCTATATTTGAAAAAGTTCCATGTGCATTTGAAAAAACTATGTATTTTGCTCCTTTGGGGTGAAAAGTTTTGTATATATCAGTTAAGTCCAGTTTCTCTAGAGTTTTGTTGAATACCACAATATCCTTGGTGTTTTTTGTTTTTTTGTTTTTTTTTTCTTGGAGGATCTCTTCATTGTTGATAATGGAATATTTACATCACATACTCATTAGCATGTTGCTGTCCATAATCTTCTTGAAGTCCTCCAAGATTTTAATTTTATCTTTGGGTGCTCCTATGTTGGGTGGATATATATTTACAAGGGTTATATCTTTTGATGGATTGTTCCCTTAAGTATTATAAAATATCCTTTTTTCTCTCTAAGGCCTTCATTGTAAAATCTGTTTTATCTGAAATTAAGTATTTCTTCTCCAGCCTTTTTTGTGTGTGTCCATTTGCTTGATATACATTTTTCCATCCCTTAACTTTCAGTCTGTGAAGATCTTTTGTTCTGAGGTGTGTCTCTTATAGACAGCATATATGTGGTCATGATTTTTTATCCATTCAGCTACCCTATGTCTTTTGAATAGCACCTTTAATCTGTTTACATTTAAGGTTATTATTAATAGACACTTATTAGTTGCCATTTTTTTCTTTTTTTTACTTGTGTTCCTCTGTCTCTCTTTCTTCTGGGTGGAACAGGTTGATTCAGTGGTAATCCAATCAGCCTATGATTAGTGGCTACTTTAGGTACTGTTGGACAGGGCCAACTAATTCATTTGTAATCCAATCAATCTGTGATCAGCCACCAGTCTCAGGTGCCTCTTGGAGGGAAATATTGATTCAGTTATAATGCAATCAACCTGTGATCAGCTACTAGGTGCTGGTCTAGCTGGGCACAACAGATTGATTCTAATCAGTGGGCCTATGATACCCCTCAGGTAGAAGTCACTTGGTGTAGCATAGCCCTCCTGCAGTGTGGGGGATAAGTCAGCACTGGAACCTAGCTGGCTGCTCCCTCATTTCACTCCTCAAAGCCACCACTCCAAACTCTCCCTAAGCATTTCCAGTCCACTCTGCCCTCTTCTGCTGGAGCTTAGGGTAAGTGGGTGCCAATATCTTTGTGTGCATGGTCACCTTAGTAATTATCTGTCTCTAGTGCTCTCAGGCTACCTAACCTTGCAGCTTTTTGCTTTTCACAGCTGGTTGATGTTTTACTTTAAGCTGTGTTGCTGTAGACTATGAAGCCAGGTTGGGGGTTTAGATCCCACCTTTCTCAGGTGGAGCTCCCGACTCCATCCCTTCAACTACTTCCCATGGGAGTCACACCAGCCCTCTCACATCTCCACAATTCCTATCAGTCAAGTTAGGATGAAACAGTCTCTTCTGTTCTGTGATTATAAGGCTTCTCTCCAGCTGGTGTTCTGTTGGTCATTTTGGATTATTTTTCCCCAAATAAGTGTAGTTCCAGATTGGTTTTAGGGGCACATTGGTGTAGCTCCACTTACTCATCTGCTATCTTGGAATCCTATGAGTATTTCTTCTTCATTTCTTAACTTATTGAGCTTCCATGCAATTCAATTTTCTGGAAATTTTTATTTATTTTTTATTTAGTTTTGAGGTAAATGTAAATTCACTCTTAGTTGTGAGGGAGACATAGTGTGTCTCCTTGTGTGTCCATCTTGACCATTAACATTTTTAATATTCTTCAGTTTGTCTTTTAACAGTTAATAGCTGCCATCTTACAAGTCATCTTTTAGCTATCAAGATTGTCCTGGGGCAATGGACAATAGTTTAATTTTTTTTTTAATGGCAATGTTCTAGCTACTTGAATTTTGTAACATAAAATTAGGTGGATCTTCAAATTTTAATCAATAATTTCATAGTTAAATGAATTAACTTGAGGATTATTGGTGGACTGTCTCCGGTCAGTAACCACATATGCAAATATTATGTAAGGAAATCTGATATGCATAAATTTATAAAAAGTTGTATGAAACAAATTATCTCTAAAAAAATATTTCAGAATTTAAAAAAGTTAACCTTGCAATTAATCTTTTCAATTTGAAATTGGGTAGTGGAGAGAAGAGGAAAATGGAGAAATTCCACAGCAAAACTTTCTTGAGAAATAACAGTTGAAAGAGCATTTTTTTACAAGTGTCTTGAAAATGTCATTTTTCTTCTATAAATCTAGTGACTTTTAAAAAGTAAAACTTACAATAAATCTAAAATTATGCAGAAAATAGCATTCCCCTTTGCTGACACTCATCTTTTTTTTTTTTTTTTTCTGGACAATTTTAATGTGATTATAAATGGCAATTTGCACTGCCATTTTAAAAGCATTTCTCAGGTATTTGCTAGGCATTTTATGGAAAGAGATACTGAGTCAAAGAAGTTAAGCTGCATATTCATAGTTAGATAAGAAAGCAGAAGTTAAGTCAACCTCAGAAACCAGATACCCAAACTCCTGGGCCTTAATTCTTAAAACACATTCCCATTTAAAATATCCACTGTGGCTTTTATCATGACGAAAAAAAAAAAAAAAAGTAATTGGATCCATGAATGCAGAGCTTTGGAGGGCACTATCAGCATTACACATTATCTTTCATCTTGAAATTGCACAAAGCTTTATTAAACTGTTCTAAAAGGAAGTGTTATTGTTCCCATGTACCTCTCTCTCCCCAAAAGATAGCTCAAGTGGATTTATCAGGTGGTTAAATGGGCTTACTAAAAAGGTTAAATTTAATTCAGGGAGAGATACCTTCCTTACGAACAGAAGAGCTTTTGTAATGTTGGTGCTAAAATAGTCCTCTTGTCAAAAGACTTATGTCCTATGATTTCCTCCTAACAAATGTATAAAAGGAGAGGAAATTGACCACAGAAACTGTTTTTGGTACATTTGAGATGTACCAAAAAGAGTAAATATTCATTCCATGGCACCCTCCACTGAGAGAAGGTTAAAGTATCTCAGATTGATCAAGAACTAAATTATATTAATCAAAGTCTGTATTTAGGTTAGCAAAGTAAAGGGAATAATTGGTTTAGAAATTATTTGGGTAACTTAGGCTGAAAAATATTACTTCATAACCTTTTAGGACATCTTGAAATCCAAACATTCTTTATTAAAATATGTTATATATGTAGATACATCTATTTTATTTGAGGCAGAATGTATAATTTCAGTTTTGTTTATATTAGAATATCAACTTACAGAATGTGGGTAGAAAAGTGGTTCTATAATGGCTTCAATTAGTCACAATTACTTGGTATTCATATTTGTTAGTAGACTACGCTAATTATTTAGAAACACATGCATTTGTGTATATAAATTTTTATCAAATCAATTTTAAGTATCATTAGAGGCTCTCATTCTTATGCCAAGTAACTAAAATCTTATCTCAATAATTTTTCCATGTCAGTATAATCTATATTAATTTCTTGGGACCTTTCACAGACATTTTTACTCACCATTTTAAGAAACCAAAAAGAGAAAAAAATGTTCTTATTTGAAACTTGTATTTATCAAAACTCCCTTGTCTATAAATTAGCTTGGGAATATAGAGGCATTGGAATTTCTCGCTTATTTTTCTCCTCCTAACTTTAAATGCTAAAGGATAAAGAAATTCCCAAGTCTACATTCTGAATGTTTAGATAAACCACATTGAAAGTTATGTGAAAATGCAGTAATTGATTAGCTTGACCAATTATTCTAATGCTAGTTATCTCTTCAATGTTCATAATAATTTTCATCCCGTGAGATACTTTTAGAAAAAGTGAAAATGATGCCTTCTTCTCACACCAAAACATCTACTTGTCCCCAATTATGCCTTTTTCTTGTTGTTGCTGTTGTTACATATAAGATACTTAAAAAATAGGAGTGCTAAACAGGCTTCCTTCTCCTTTTTAATGATTGATGATGTGGGTGGAAAAAGGAAGTAGATTTAAAAGAAGGAACATTTGTTTATATCATTTTAAATCTGGTAAATGGCTCTAGACAGAGCATGACCTTTTTGGTCAGCTACAGTCCCAATCATTCATAGTTTCCTGACTCAACTCATTTTAATCAGCTGTATTATCTGGTGGGCTGGAAGACGTGAATCTTTAGCACCATTTCAGTCATGAATGTCTCAGTATCTCCAGGTGCCTGTTAATTGGTGGTTCATTGCCTTTATCTTTCTACATAGCTCTGATATTCAAAAATATTTATATACTTAAAATATTTTATTATGAAAATAATTATTTTCAAATCAATATAAAAATAAACATTCAAAAAATGTTTATACAAAAATGAACTAATGTAAATATAAAAATTATACACTAGAAACAATTCTGAAATTTGTTAATGAAACACTTTAAGAGAAAATATAGTCCTAAAAAGATTAATAACTAAATATTTTAATAATAAATAATGTAGAAGAGCACAATTTTTAAAGAGTTTTTATTGATTATTTTTAAAGAGAAGTGCAAGGAGAGAAGAAGAAAGGGAGAGAAACATAAATGTATCATTGTCTTTCACCTGCCTTCAGCTAAGGACCTGGCTGAAGACCAAGCTGGAGACCTGGCTTGTAACCTGGTTATATGTCCTCACTGAGAATCAAACCATCAACCTTTGGATTTGCAGGCTGGTATCAATCTATTGAGTCATTAGCCAGGGCTCCAGAAGAACATAATTTTCAAAATATATTTTTGGTATATTAGACCAATTTTAATCCCTAAAATAGGCATGTGGATTTTAAAATAATAGAGAACTATGAGTTAATAATCTGTGCCTTAAACATTAATTCCTTTAGTTGTCAAATTTTTAAACATCAGTTTAATTGCTTATATTTTCAGCATTCTCTCAAACCAAAATAGAATCTAATATTCAGATATAATTTTCACAAGACTCCTACCATTCAATATTTAATAGTCTGTAATGGTAATTATTACTATGAAGCATATTTAGTTGTCTAGTCGTGGCCAATTAGTTAGGCAATGATAGTAAGACAAAATCACTAACACAGCTCCAATTTTGTTTGAGAAAATTGTCTTTTTTCACAAAAATCTATGTTATACAAGTGCATTTTCCAAATAAATATTTTCTTTAGGTTCAGCAGAATGTCATAGTATGTTACTTTCATTACAGAGTATCTATTGTGTGCACCTTTGTATAGTTTCATCTCCTGTATAATAGGCTTTGCCCTATATGCATTCAATAATCAGTTGGCATTGAGGTGGGCCATATCCTGTGTTTCTACTCTGACTGAACTAATCAGATGTATATCCTCCCCAACTATGCCTTTACATACATGGACACAAGCAGCCTTTCTCAAGGGTAGGTATAAACTCTGGAGAGAAAAGACACTCCCTTTCTGCACAGGAAGGGACTGATTACATTTGGGGGAATGAGGACAAAGTAAAAGTGACTTTCTAGTTACCTATACCCAAAGCCTAGATCTTTTCTGCCTTTTCATGAAAGTTAGCATGAAAGCTATTTTAAACCAATAAATTTATTGTATGAACCACTCCACTCCAACTGCACCCTTGTAAAAATACACAGCACAAACTCTGATTTATCCCAGGCCCTCCTACTAAAACATAAGAATGTATGCTTCAGGAGACTAGGACTTTGTTTTGCTATTTCATTATCCTGGGCACTAAAAGTCATTGTCTGATATGTAGCAGATGCTTAATAAATATGGTAGAGTGAAAGAAATGAGCAAGGCGCCCAAACTCTGTCCACAATTGTCTTCTCATTTGTACATCACTTGTTCCACAAATGAACAATATCATCAGTTCACTGACTAATATCCATTTAACAACCATTTAACAGATGCTAACATAATCTTAGTACAATGTTGTTGTATTCAGTGATGAATAAGTTCTATTGGGTTTCTCTCTTTCTCTCTATCTGCTGCAAGCTTCTTTTCTGTAGTAGAACCATCTCCCTCCTTTTCCCTTTTGGGCTGCCTTCCCAAACAAATGAAGTTTAGTCTCCTTTCTTGCTTGCTTTCTTGCTTTCTTTTTGCTTTCCTTTCTTTCTCTCCTTCTCTCTTCTTTTTGCCAATTGCCTTGAAGAAAGAGTAACATCCATGCAACAGCAAACATTACAGAAATGTGAGAATATGAAAAGGTGCCATTAGTCTTGACTATGGTCTATAATTGCTGACACATTTTTGAAAACCCTTTTAGAACTTTGTATTAGTTTGATAGGGTCTCTTTAACTATTATCAAACACTGGGTGACAAACAAAAGTAACTTCTTGTCTGACAACTTGGGAGTTTGGAAGCCCAAAATGAAGATGTCAGTGTCTCCAATGGTTACCACTGGAGAGTCTGACACTTTGTTCCATACTTCTCTAATAGCTTATGGTGGTAGTTGGAAATTCTTGGCATTCCTTGAATTATAGTTATATTACTCCAATCTTTGCCTCTATCTTCATGCACACTTTTCCCCTTTATATCTGTATCTCCTCTTTCTTCCTATAAAAACAAGCCATAATCTCTGTCTCTGTCTTCACACCAACTTCTTTCCTGTTTTTGTGTTTCCTCTCCTCTTCTTATAAAGATATTTCATATTGGATTTAAGGTTCACCCTTGTCCATTATAATTTCATATTGACTAATTACATCTAGAAGACCTATTTCCAAACAACATCATACTCAAGGTTCTGACAGGAATTTTGAGGGGATACTATTTATTCCAGTATAAACTATTTATTTGAATTTTAAATAAACCATAGAAAAGTTCACCTAAATATTTCCACTTTTCCAATATCTTAATAAACAGAAGCTTTTATGAACTCATTCTTCCAGTAATATCCCTAAAGTACATCAGAATAATAGGTAGTCTTTTAATTATTTAAAAAATATCTCAAAACACATATTTATCATATTAGTAAATTGGAATTCTTAGCAAAAAATATTTCACAAATTAATAGTACATTAAAAATTGCCTGTCATTGAAATATAATATCTTTTAAATGTAAATGAAAATTATTAAGTTTAGTCTTTGGGAGCCTTCATTTCTTAGTCAGTAGAATGACAGAATGTGACAGCTCAACTATGTGAACTAGCAGATATAATATTGCTCATTATTTTTCACTTGGGTATTGCATAGAATCATTTGTGTCCCTGAATCCTAGTGTCATTACAGGAAAGATAAAAGTTATGTCAATGGTTGGCATTTGGTATTTGGTTTTGGTCTGTTAGTATCTAAACCAGCTTTTAAAAAAATTGATTTTAGAGAGAGAAGGGAGAATGAATAAAGAAAGAGAAACAGATAAATGGCAACATTGATTTTTTTTTCTTTCTTTCTTCTTCTTCTTTTTTTGGTTCTACTTCTGCCTTGACTAGGGATTTAACCCGAAACCTTGGCATATTTAGACAACCCTTTAACCAACTTAAACACCCAGTCAGGGCAAATAAACCAGCTTTGTTTTTGAGGGAGAACTCCACATGTTTATTTAATAAGATAGATCTATATTTCAAATAATACTATTCTTGGGAACTGATCCTTCTTAGTAATAACTCCAAAAGAACATTTATTTTGCAGTCATGGTACATATTAATATAACCACTGTCTTTTTCTTGTCTCCTTTAAAAATAGTAATGATAATGGAAACAATTTAGTTTAAGATTCACTAAGTTTAAGCACCTATAAAACATAAATAAATTGCAGTATTTCATTTAATATATGATATTATCATTCTGATTTAGAAATGAAGACATGAAAGCTTAGTTTGGTTCTATTACTAGATCATAATGACACAGGTAGGTGGGGGAACTAGGATTGGAGTCCAAATCTCTATAACACAAGAGAGCCAGGTATACTCTCTGAAGAAATTATTTCAAATAGTTTGTACTCATTAAAACCATGACCTTTTCATTCAACCCCTTAAATCTCAGCAGATGTTTATTACTATAGGATCAAAGAGAAAATAGAAGACCTGAAGAACAAATTAACTTAATATCTCCAATTAAGATCCAGAATTCAGGCCTACCACCTCTCTCTCACCTATAGATAATGTATCCCTCTACCATACCTCTAAATCCCTACCTTTCCTGCAGTTGTGCAAACTATGAATTCAAATCTTATCTCCTGTGGATCCTATCATTAATATTAATATATTTAATATGATTTAACATCTTAATAATGAGACTCCTTTAATCTTAAGGTAATAACCTCTCTCTCCCTTTCCTTTAAGACAAACCTTTATAATGTCTATATTTACTATCTCTATTTTATCATTACTCAATCATCAATTCCCATGTGTCTCATGTCTTAACTAAGAAACTAATTTATTTTTATAGTCCATAATGTGTCTCTGAAGTCAATGGAAAATTTTAAGTTCTCATTTTCCTTAACTTAGAAACATTAAAATAAGTTACTTGATCTCTATTGTTGGCTTCTATTATAGCTCACATTCTTTGTGTTTTATTATTCCACTCTTTTTTCTTAATTCACTTCCCCAGTACCACCACTTTTACTTTGATGTAATTATTTAAAATATAATATGACATTGTGACCTTGGAGACAGAAAATTATCAGCTTTATTTAATTATGATTGACATAATAAATGCATATATTAAAATATATATAGTTTGATAAGTTTTGACAGATGAATATACCCTTAAAACAACACAATCATGATAGTTGGCATAGCTGTCATCTCCAGAAGATTTCACACATTGATTTTAATATTTTTGCCTATTCCTGCCCCTATTCCTTAGCTTCTTTCTTTCAATTTTCAGGCAAGTGATATGCCATAAATATACAAGGTGCATGTGATAAAGTGGTAATAACTTTGCATCTCCTTATTTCACCTGCTTCTTATTAATTTTGAAAAACTATGTGTCTAAGGTTAAGATTTAACATCATTGTTTCAGATAAAAAAGTATTAAATTCTGAGAGCAACCATCACTTCAAAGGAAAATGATGTTAGAGAAACCATAATTTCTGGACTGCATGAAGGGCAAACTACTAAGGAAATTGCAGACTTCAATAACATCCCTTTATGACAGCTTACAAGGTGAAGGTGCACGATGCTGATTCTGATGTCACCTCACTAACAAGGAAAATGCATAAGATATGCAAAGATTACACAAGTCCAGATATTGTACACAGAATCCAGGAGATCATCAATGAAGATCCAGGAAAGTCAATGTGCTCCAAAGCAAGAGAATTGCAGATGTCAGATGCAATGATTCACAAGATTATTGTTGAAGATATCAGATACAGATTGCATGTTCTTAGAAGAGACCAGTTGATGACACAGCAAAGGAAAGACACTTGGAAAAAGCAAGGACACTGCTAACAAAATTGAAAAATCCCAAAGAAAAAAACCCTCTATTTTCTTCTCCAATGCAAAGAATTTTCAGCAGAATCAAATAGTCAACAGAAGAAACAACAGATGGCTCTGTGAGAATCTTAATGAAGCCCTAATTGTCATGAAAATGAAATTTTCTGCTACAGTGATGGTGTTAGGTGTTAGCAGCAATGAAGTAAATACCATGACCCCACATTTTTTCCCTCAAAGCTTGAAGGTGACTGCTGATGTTTACCTTGATGCTTTGAGAGTAGTAGTTGTACCATGGATGAAGCAAGTCACAAATGGATGTCATTTTATCTTCCAACAAGATGATGCATCAGCACATCTTACGCCAAAAAGGTGTAAAAATTTCTCAGTGTCAATGTACCTGAATTCTGGTCAAAGAAAATCTGGCTGCCCAGTTCACCAGATGCAAATCCTTTAGACTATTATGTATGGAGCATTTGTGAGAGAAAAGTTAATAAACAACCTCATTCCAATAAAGAGGCTGTTAAAGCTAAGATTGAAAGCATGATAATGTCCATGGATAAATAAAAGTTCATTAAAGTGTGCTCAAGATTCCAAAGTTGAATTAAGTCTATTATTGCAGCAAATGGAAACATTTTAGAATAATTTTAAAAAATAATGACTATGTTTATGTATTTACATATAAGAATCAAATTTTTCAAAATATAACACTTTGTAGTATGTTGTTTATTTTACTAAAATTTTGCCAATTGATCACTTACACCCTGTATTAGTTTGTACTAAATATAGAATTATGTTAGAAGAATCTTACAGTATGTAGCCTAGTTTGAGTTTTTTCTTTCAGAATAATTATTTTTGCCTCATCTGTGTTGAATAATATTTCATTATGCCATAATTTCATTACCTGTTCATGAGAATTATGTTTATATCAGATGTATTTATTACAAACAAAATTGCTATAAAAATTTGTGTACAAGCCTTTTCATGAACATGTTTTCCTTCCCTTAGGTAAATATCTACATTATATGGCTAGATTATATGGTACATATATGCTTACCTTTTAAAGAAACTGCCAAATATGTTTTTAAGTAATTGAATCATTGTGCATTCTTACCTTTATGGTATGAGAATTCTCATTTGACCATAGTCACACCAATATTTGGTATGGCCAGTAATTTTAATTTTAGTAGATGTGTAGCACCAACATTGCACTTTGATTTGGATTTCCCTATGAACTAATAATATTCGTACCTTTTCAATGCATGTTGGCCATTAACATGTCTTTTGTGGAGTGTCTCTTAAAGTTTCGCCCATTTGTTATGTTTGATTATTTTATTATTATTGATTTTTAAGATTCCTTTACACATTCTAGACACAATTCCTACATTAAATATATAGCTTTTGAGTATATTTTATTGTGGGCTATGGCTTCTCTTTTAATTCACTTAACATTCAATTTTGAAGTGTTCAATGTTTTGTTTTGTTTTAAATTTTGATGAAGTCACATTTTCAATCTATTTTGGCATATATTATGCTTTTAAGCTTGCATCTGCTATACCTTTATTTAACCTAAATTTGTAATAATATTTTCATTATTTCATCCAAACGTTTTATAGTTTAATGCTTTACATATATACCTATGATACATCTTGAGTTAACTTTTGTGCATACTGATATATCTGATTCAACACTCAATTATTTTGTAATGAATATCTGACTGGTCCAGCACCATTTGTTGAAAAGATGAAAAGTCACCAAATTCTGCTTACTTCTTTGACTGAAATAAATTGTCCATATATGTATGGGTCAATTTGTGGAATCTGTTTTGTTTTGTTTTTTAACATATTTTTCTATCTTAATGCCAATATGTATTTTAAAATTATTCTTATTTTTGTCCCTTTTTAAAATGTGTTATTACTACAATGTAATTTGTACTTACAAAGACTTTTTAAATCATCTTGTCATTTCCTAGATGCAGTTTAATGGTGTTGCATGGAATCTATACATGTATTGGGGAAAATTGATGTCTTAAAATTATTGAGTCTTGGGGCACTTGCAAATATTTATCTATGCATTTTAGGTAATTAAATTTTTTGCTCTGGCTGGTGGCACAGTGGATAAGGTGCCAACCTGCAAACCCAAAGGTTGCTGGTTAGATTCCCAGCCAGAGCAACATAACCAGGTTGCAAGCCAGGTCTCCAGCCAGGTCTGTGCCTGGAGGCAGATGAAAGGCAACCATACATTGATGTCTTTCTCTCTTCCACTCTCTCTAAAAACAATAAATAAAATATTTAAAAAATATGTTTCTGTAGTCTTTTATACCTTTTAAATTGTAAGGTCTTTCACATAATTTCTTAGATTTATTCCTAAGTATTTTTTTTTGTTTGTTTATGCTGCTATAAATAGCATTTTTTTAAAACATTTTTATTTTATTGGTGTTGTATTACATTCCTACCATTTTTTGCCCTCTACTCTCCCCTTCCCTACCCTCACCATCCTCGCCACAGTCCATCTCACATGTTGTCCATGTCCACGGGTCATCCATGCCAGTTCCTTGACTAAACTGTTCCCATGCTTTGCCTCCTTTTTGCCCCTCCCCTCATTCCTCCCCTCTGCACACTAAAAGTTTATTCCTTGTACTTATGCCTCTGGTTCTGTTTTGTTTGCTTGTTTGTTTATTCATTAGTCTCCTGTATTAAGTGAGAACATCTGGGGTTTAATTTCTACTGCTGGGCTTATTTCACTAAGCATGATCATTTCTGGGTCTATCCATGTTGTTGCAAAAGATAGGAGCATCTTTCTTTTTGCTATGTAATACACCATTGGGTAAATGTACCAAAGCTTTTTGATCCATTCATCCACTGATAGGCACTTAGGCTGTTTCCAGCACTTGACTATCATAAATAATGCTGCTAAGAACATAAGAGTACATAGGTTCTTCTGAATTGGTGTTTCAGGGTTCTTCAGGTATAATCCTAGCAGTGGAATTGCTGAATCAAAAGGCAGTTCCATTTTTAGTTTTTTGAGAAAATCCCATATTGTTTTCCATAGTGGTTGCACCAGTCTGCATTCACAAGAACAGTGCACCAGAGTTCCCTTTTCTACACATTCTTGCCAGCACTTGTTGTTTGTTGATTTGCTAATGATTGCCATTCTTACAGGTGTGAGGTGGTATCTTATTGTGGTTTCAATTTGCATCTCTCTGATGGCTAATGATGTTGAGCATTCTTTCATTATGGTGTATGGTGTAAGTTGGTGGTCTAGTTTTATTCTTTTGCATCTCCTAGTCCAGTTCTACCAACACCACTGACAAGTGGCTATTTTCACTCCATGTTATGTCGAATATTAATTGAGCATAGAGTCCTGGGTTTATTGCTGGGCCCTCTATTCTGTTCGATTGACTTATATATCCATTCTTATGTCAGTACCAGATTGTTTTGATTACAGTAGCCTTGTAGTATTGTTTGACATATGGTATTGTGATTCCTCCTACCTTGTACTTCTTTCTCAAGATTCCCTTGCCTATTTGTGGTCATTTTTGGCTCCATATAAATTTTTGAAGTATTTTTTTCTATATCAGTGAAGTATGTCATTGGTATTTTAATTGAGATTGTATTTAATCTATAGATTGCTTCAGGTATTATGGATATTTTAATGATGTTAATTCTTTTCATCCATGATCATTGTATATGCTTTCATTTATTTGTATCTTCCTTAATTTCTTTCTTCAATGTTCTGTAGTTTTCTGAGTATAGGTCTTTTAGCTACTTGATTAAGTTTATTCCTAAGTACTTTATTTTTCTTGTTGCTCTAGTGAATGAGGTTTGTTTTCTAGCTTCTGTCACTGATGTTTCATTATTGCTATACAAAAATGCCTTTGATTTCTGAATATAGACTTTATATCCAGCTAGTTGGCTAACTTTGCTTATTAGATCAAGCAGGTATTTGGTGGAATCTATCAGATTTTGTATGTACACTATCATGTCATATGCAAATAATGACAATTCTAATTCTTCCTTTCCAATTTTGGTACCTTTGATTCCTTTTTCTTGTCAGATTGTTATGGCTAGAACTTCCAAAACAATGCTGAGCAGAACTGGAGAAAGTGAACAAGCTTTGTCTTTTTCCTAATTTTAGGGGGAAAACTTTTAGTTATTGCTCTTTGAGTATGATATTCACTCCAGGTTTCTCATATATGGTCTTTATGACATTGAGGTATGTTCCCTCTATTCTCATTTTGCTGAGAATTTTTATCATAAATGGTTGCTGTACTTTATCAAATGTTTTTTTGGCATCGCTTGATATGATCAAATGTTTTTTTGTCTTTCAGTTTGTTTATGTGTTATATTATGTTTATTGATTTGTGAATGTTGTACCATCCTTTCATCACTGGGATGAATCTCATTTGGTCATGGTATATGATCTTTCTAATATATTGCTAGATATAGTTGGTCAATGTTTTGTTGAGAATCTTAGCATCTATGTTCATCAGCAATATTGGCCTGTAGTTTTCTTTCTAAGTTGTGTCTTGACCTAGTTTTGGGATTAGCATAATATTAGTCTCATAGAGAGATTTTTGGGAGTCTTCCCACTTCTTGGATTTTTTGAAATAGGTTGAGAAAGATAGAAGTTAGTTATCCTCTAAATGTTTAGTAAAATTCACCCATGTAGCCATCTGGTCTGGGCTCTTGTGGGTTGGCATTTTTTGATTATTGCTTCAGTTTCACTAGTTGTGATCAGTCTATTCAGGCTTTCTGCTTCTTCTGAATTCAATTTTGGTAGGTTATACATTTCCAGAAATTTGTCCATTTCACCCAGATTTTCAAATTTCTTGTCATGTAGTTGCTTGTAGTAATTTCTGACAAGTTTTTGTATTTCTGAGGTATCAGTTATGATTTCTCTTAAGTCATTTCTGATTTTTAAATTTGGGCCCTCTCTCTTTATTTTTTTATTTTTTGATTTTTTTGTTTGTTTTTTTGTATGAGTCTGGCTAAAGAATTGTCAATTTTGTTTAGTTTTACAAAGAACCAGCTCCTGGATTTATTGATGCTTTGAATTATAGTTTTAGTCCCTAATTCATTTACTTCTGCTCCGATCTTTATTATTTACATTCTTCTACTTGCTCTGGGCTTTGTTTGTTGTTGCTCCTCTAATTCTTACAGCTTTTTTGTTAGGATGTTTGTATATGCTCCTTCTAACCTTTTTAGGTAGGCTTGTATTGCTACGAACTTTCCTCTAAGAACTGCCTTTGGCTGTGTCCCACAGGTTTTGAGCTGTTGTGTATTTATTTTTATTTGTTTCCATAAACTTTTTGATTTCTTTTTTTATCTCATTGCTCACACATTCATTATTTAATATCATGTTTTTCAGTCTCCATGAATTAAAATGTTTTTGATTTTTTCCTTTGCGGAAGGTTTCTAGTTTCAAACTCTTGTGATCTGAGAAGATGCTTGGTATGATTTCAATTTTCTTGTATTTGTGGAGGCTTGTCTTGTGACCTACCATGTGGTCTATCTTTGTAAAAGTTCCATCTGCATTTGAAAAGAATGAATATTTTGCTTCTTTGGTGTGAAAAGTTCTGTATATATCAGTTAGGTCCATTTCATCTAGAGTGTTGTTCAATGTCACAATATCCTTGGTGTTTTCTTTGCTTGAAAAATCTGTCCATTGTTGATAATGGGTATTAAAATCCCCTACTATTAGTGTGTTGCTGTCCATATCCTTCTTGAAGCCCTCCAAGATTTTTTAAATATCTTTTGGTACTCGTATATTGGGTGCATAATTGTTTACAAGGGCTATATCATGTTAATGAATTGTTCCCTTGAGTATTTATTATGAAATGTCATTCTTTGTTTTTTTTATGTAAAATATATTTTATGTAAACTCTATCTTCAATGTAAAATCTATTTTGTCAGAAATAGCTATTGCTACCCCAGCCCTTTTTACATGTCCACTTGCTTGATATATGTTTTTCCATACCTTCACTTTCAGTCTGTTATTATCTTTTGTTCTGAGGTGGTTCTCTTATAGGCAGCATATATGTGGGTCATTTGTTTTTTTAAATTAATTCACCTACCCTATGTCTTTTGATCAGTGCATTTAATCCATTTGCATTTATGGGTTTTATTGATAGATACTTATTCATTGCCATTTTCCCCCTTTGTACCTGTGCCCCTATCTTTCTCCCTCTGTTTCTTCCTCTTTTTAAAGTAGATCCTCTAGCATCCCTTGCAATGCTCATTTGGTGGAGATGTATTCTTTAGCCTTCTTTTTTTCTGAGAAATGTCTTATTTCACCTTCCATTTTAAATGAGAGCCTTCCTGGGTAACATATTCTTGATTGTTGACTTGTTTTCCATTACTTGGAATATTTTTTGCCATTCCTTTCTGGCTTGTATTATTTCTTTTGAGTAATCATTTGATAACTTTATTGGAGCCCCCTTATATGTCATTTGCTGTTTCTCTCTTGATACTTTAAGGATTCTCTCCTTATGTTTGATTTTTGCTATTTTAATTATGAAGTAGACACATAAAGATGGAGTGGGTCTATTTTGGTTAATCTTTATTGGGACCTTCTCTGCTTCCAGAACTTGAGTAGCATTTTCACTTATCAAGTTAGGGAAATTTTCTATCATTACTTTTTCAAATAGGATTTCCATCCCTTGCTTCTTTTCTCCTTCTGGTATATCCATGATGTAGATATTATCACATTTCATGTTGTACTGTAGTTCTCTTAAGACCTTTTCATTATTTTTCAGTCTTTTATCATTCTGTTGCACTGTCTTGGGAATATTTTTCTATGTTGTCCTCCAGCTTGCTGATCTGATCCTCTGATTCCTCTAGCCTGATGTTGATTCTTTCTACTGTATTCTTCAATTCAGAAACTGCATTCTTCATTTCCTCCTGGTTCTTATTGATAGTTTCTATGTCCTTTTTAATGTTGGTACAGTTCTCTGTAAGTTCCTTGTAGCTTCCCTAGAGTTCTAGGTAGTTCCCCTGGAGTTTTCTTTGAGATTGCTGAGCTCATTGAGCATCTCTGTCATCATTATTTTGAATTCCATATCTGATAGTTTGCTTGCCTCTATTTCATTTAGTAATTTTTCTGAGGATTCCTCCTTTCCTTTAGGTGATGGACTGTTTCTCTTTCTCTCCATTTTTAGGTTTCCCTTCTTGTTTGCTTTTGCTTTTTAGAATGGCTTTTTCAAATTCCTGTCTTTGTGATGTGACCCTCTGTCATGTAGAGGTGCATTATCTCTACTTCCTGGATTCACCTCTGGTGGGGTCAGATCATTCCATATTCTGGGTCTAGTCAGTTTGTTGGAGCCTACCAGAGATCCATTGTTTTTGTCTGTACCCTTCAGTTTTTATTCCAATTGATCTGTGCTCATCTATCAGGTATAGGTACCGCTTGCCAATACTGGTTATCTCTGTTGTTAACTAATCCATCTGTGATTGGTGGTCACCTTAGGAATCACTGGGAAGGGTCTATTAATTCAGTTGTAATCCAGTCATACTGTGATCACCCACAAGGTTTAGGTACCGCTAGGCTTGGGAGATTGCTCAGTTGTAATTCTATCAACCTGTGATTAACCACCAGGCTCAGATGTAGCTTGGAAAGACAGATGGATTTGGTTATAATCTAATGAATCTGTGACCAGTGGTCACTTTAGACTCTGCTTGGTTGGGCCAATTAATTCAGTTATAAACTAATAAATTATGCTCAGCTGTCAGGCTCAAGTGCCACTGGGTTGTGTTGACAGATTTAGTTGTAATCCAATGAATTTGCAATCAACTGCCAGGCTCAGATGCCACTGGGCTGGACAGATTGAGTTGGTTGTAAATCACTGACTCTGTGATCAGCCACCACTCTCAGGTGCAGCTGGGCTAGACAGATTGATTCAGTTGTAATTCACTGAATCTGTGATCAGCATCAGGCTCAGATGCAGCTTGGAGATCTGAAAGATTCCATTTTAATCCAATAAATTTGTAATCTTCCGCCAATCCTAGGCACCACTTGTCAAGAAAGACCAATTCAGATGCAAACTATTGTATCTGTGCTCAGCCACCAGGCTCAGATGTTGCTTGATGGGACAAATAGGCTCAGTAGTAAATAAATGAATCTGTGATCAGCCTCCAGTCCCAGGTGCCTCTGGGTGAGACAGACCAACTCAGTTGCAAACCAATGAATCCACAATTGGCCACTAGGCCATACACAACTGGGTGAACTGACTAACTTACCTGTAAATCAATAAGATTGTAATAAGCTGCCAGTCCCAGGCACTGCTGGGAGAGAGAGACTGATTCATGTGCAAACTGTTGTATCCATGCTCAGCCACCAGGCTCAAACATGGCAGGGTGAGAGAGATTGATTCAGATGTAAATCAATGAATTGTGATCAGGCACCAGGCTCAGGAACTGCTGGGAGGGGTAACTGCTTCCAGCCAGCACGGCTATGAGGACATCTCACATGGAAGCAGCTTGGTGCAGTGCAGTCAGCCTAAGGTATGGGTGATGAGTCAGCATCGGAATCCCCACAGCTGCTTCCCCACTTCTCTCCTCTGAGTCACCACCACAAACTCTCAAAAGCATCTCCAGTCTACTCTGCCCTACCTCTGCTGGGACCCAGGGTAAATGGATGTCATTTTATTTTTATTTGTGGTCACCTTAGTAGTTCCCTGTCTCCAGTGCTCTCTTAAGTTAGTAATCCCTGGGGCTTTCTGCCCTTCTAAGCTATATGCTGTTTTACTCTCCATCGTGTTGCTCTAGGCTGGGAAACCCAGCTGGGGGACAAGAACCCACCCTTTTCAGGTGGAACCCCCGGCTCTGTTCCTTCTGATGCTACCTCTGGTGGGGGTCCAGCCAGCCCTCTTGTGTTTTCACAATTCCTACCAGTCACATTGTGATGAAGTGTCCTCTTCTGTTCTGTTTGTGGTTATAAGGCTTCTTTCTAGCTGGTGTTCTGTTGGTTATTCCAGATGACTTTTTTTTTTCCCAATTAAGTTGTAATTCCAGATGAGTCCTGGAAGGAGATTGGTGTAGCTCCACTTACTTCTCTGCCATCTTGATCCTCCTAAATAGCATTCTTTAACCACACACTATAATATTTTGGGGGAACCTCCCAAAAATAAAATTTATTTATAGAAAATTGTGTATTTATTCTTACATGTTTAAACTTCAGCCACCTCCAAAGTACTCCCTGTTTGATGCAATATACCTATCAAGACTTTTTTCCACTGCTCTAAACAGTTCTTGAACTCATCAATTTTGATGTCTTCTAGTGTTTATGCCACTTTTTGTTTCACCTATTCCACATGGGCAAAGTGTTTCCATTTGAGAAATTGTTTTCAACCAAAAAAATGTTGCTCTGGACAAGATCAGGTAAATAAAGAGTGTGGAGCATGGGGTCATATTGTTTTATGGTAAAAAATTACTGAACACAGTGCCACGTGGACAGGTGTGCTCCTAAATTACCCATCATGAAATAGGCAAATATGTTGAACAAGTCTTCAAAAAAACTTCTCTGAAACTGAAAACAGCCTCTCACAGCAGTTGTAGCAGATATAATGATACAGATGGGTTTCTAGAAGATGGGTTTCTATCTAGCCAGGGAACCCTGTAGTGCCAGGGACCTGCCTTCTAGAAGATAATTCTGGTTTGTTTTTTGTTTTGGTCCCCCTTTGTAATGTATTATATATGGTATTGAGCTTGTATCCTGCCAACTTGGTAAAAATTACACAATAATGCTAGTGTTTAATTTTTTTATAGATTTTATTAAGTTGATTATGTAGCTCATTATATGGCCTTCAGATAAAAATAATTTATTTCTTCCTCTTTAATCTGTATGGTTTTTATTTACTTTTATTGCCTTACTACTTTGGCTTGAATGTTAAGTACCATGCTAAATAGAAGCTGTGAGATGAATCACTTTCACTTTGTTCCTAATCATAAGTAAACATTTGTAGCACTTAGTTTGGTTATTACTGTCTGTTAGATTCCTATCTTTGGATGTCCCATGTCTTACAAACTTTTGTTTCTAAAGTTCTATTATTTATTTGTTTATTTGTTATTTTTTTTATGTCAAGGTAAATCTGGTCCCAATGTATTCATCTTGGCCAAAAATGTTAGTCTATTCTGGCTTTTTACATGTTTAATTTTTATATTAGAATGTTTTTCCTTTTCTAACTAATATTGTTTTGCTGGGGAATGTTACCTACTTTTATAGCTCTGATTATCATTTATATACAAACAATTCTCAGTCTTGTCTCTAGCCCAATCTCTCATTTGAATCCCAAAAGCATTTTTCAGTCATCAAGTCTACATAATGTTTCATTGGAAAATATTACAGATGAGCCAAACATGGCATGTTAAAAATGAACCTTTGCTCACCCCACCACTTATTTGATCTATTGAATTTCCTGTTTCAAACAAATGACATCATCATCTATTATTTATGTCAGAAACTTGGAAGTCAACTGTAACTATATCCCATCTTTCAAGTCCCACTCAATCACCAAGTTCTGTTGAGTCTACCACCATAAATATATTTTAAAATATTTTTATCATTCCTTTCAACTACTGATCATTCCAAATCCTTTAACAGCCCTCTGTTATGGGTTAAATTATGTTCCTCAAAATGATATTTAAAATCCTAAACTCTGGTACTTATGAATGTGATCTCAATTGGAATGGTATCTTTTATCTTTGCAGATATAATTAGGTGAGATGAGGTAATCAGTGTGAGTCCAAATCCAATAAAACTGACGTTCTTATAAAAAGGAGAGAGACACAGAGGTGGACATATAGGAGGAAAATAATATGAAGACACATAGGTAGAATATTATGTAATAATGGTGGTAGAGACTGAAGGGACATTACCTACAGGCCAAGAATTGGTAACAATTGTAGAGTTAAGAGAAAGGTATGGAACAGTTTCTTCAGGAGAGACTTCAGAGAGTGCATGACACTGACAACACCTTGATTTCAGACTTCTAGTCTTTTTAACAACATTATTTTGTTTAAAGCCACACTGTATTTGGTACATTATTATGGTACTAAACTCTCTAACTGTTCGTATAAACAAGGCCCACTTAGTTAATTTCCTTATGTGTCACCTGGCTTATTTTTAGCCCTTTCATATGTTAATGTCTATGCAGAAATCAAAGCAGGTTTTTCAAAATGCAAATCTGATTATAACATTACTCTTCTTAAAACTTTTAGTGGCTGCTTATTATTTGAAGAGTTTTGTGAAAGCTTTTTAATAAATGTATTTCAGTAGTCAGCCCTCTAGCCTTATCTCCCAAAGGCTCTCTTCTCTACTTGGGGATTTTATTCTTCTCTTCTTCAAATTAATCATGGTTTTCTTGCTTCTGAGTTTCACACATGCCATTACCTTTGCTTGAAATACTCAGTTTCCTCAAAACTCACTTGCTTCATCTGGTTAACTTGTATACACTGTTCAGGAATCTACTGACATGCTACTTCCTCAGAGAAACCCCTCCAATGTAACTGACAATAAAATTGTGTATTTATTTATTTTTCTCCATTGATCAATATAGTAACATATATTCACAATACAATGTGCTTATTTATTTAATCTGAATAATAAATAAGATAAAGCACAAAGTATACTTTGGTGGCATTATTCATATATGATTTTACTCTCAGTTTCACCAATGAATATCAACTATTTTCATACACCTTATAGTTCCTCACTCCCTCGTATCTTTACTACAGCCATACATTTCCAATCTATTCCAAGAGTAAAATTAATAAACCAAACCCCAAAATTTTAAGACCTCAGAGTACTGGGTGAGAAGCATTGTAGAATTAGGGTGAAAGGGAAATGGAAGGAGAGATGCAAAATCAGAAAAACCATGAAAGACATTGGAGTGTAGAAAGCAACTAAATCTTGCCAGCTGGCCTTGAAAATGTCCTTCATCTTGCATTTATTCAATTATTCATCAATCATTTTCTACACTTAACAAATCAATAAATGGACTGGTTTCTTTTATGTATATTTATATGTATATTCCTTCTTAGGCACATCCTCTTTTCCTTTGGAACTTTTGTTGTCATTCTTTATTAAGGTCACCTTGGTTTTGGTTTTTGTTTTCTTACCTGATCTAATTTACATAATAATGTTCTATTGGAGCTAACAGATAGTATGATTTATTCTATATTTTTATAAAAATGACATTCTGAGTTCTATATTCTGTAAGATATATACCGCTATCACTTTTAATATCCAGTGTTTTTGGAATTTACATTTCAGAAGTCATTTACTCTCTTTGACAATTCTCCTCTTTGTTCATACAAAATATGTCTAAATGTGATAAGTCAAAAACTATGAAACTATTATAGGAGAAATAAAAAAAATGGCTTGCAAGATAAAAGTCAAATATTATGGGGAGCAAACTACATAATCATCAGTAAATTTGAGGTGAAAACTATAAAATTATTTAACTGATTTTGAAAATGTAGCTATATACTATTTTAAAATAAAAGCCTTGTACAAAATACACTAATTTCAAATATCTGCTTTTGTTTGCTCTAAAAGTGAAATATTTAGAGGAAATTGATCATCAAAGTCCTGTTAAACACAGTTCCTGTAATTGCCTGCTATCTATTTCAACATTTCCTCATGAGTGGAATGACCAGTGTCAGCCAGCAACATTTAAAAAGCCATTTCTGAGTGATTTAGAATACTTTTGCCACCCCTGGGGACATTCTTTGAATCTGGCAGGAACATTAGCTGATCATGCTACTTCAGTCTGACAGCTTCAGATTTTTAACAGGAGAAAAAGGCAGAACTAATGGATGTGAATAAGCTTAAAAGCAAGAAAACTTATCAATCACTGTAAACAGCTGTATTTTTGAAAGATGATAGGGGTACTTCTAAAAATAATATGTCTATAGGTATTTTTCTAGTAACAAATAATTTCAATCAGGTCTCCTTCATTTGTTTCTCACCTTAACCCCTAATTGGCCTACCTTCTTTTTTATGCAACCTAATTTACTTCTTAACCTTGATTAACATGAAAACTTTCTCTTTACTTGTACTGTTCCACTTTCCAGAAAGGAATAACACAGCATTTAACTTTATGAAAAGATAAGTCAAATATGAATGAAACAAATTAAATTATTATAATTTTTCTTTTATGTCTAATTGTGCAGTAGAGAACATACATGCAGTGCTAATTATAATTGGTACAGTACTGATGACTGTCTTTTTATTCATCCTTAAGCACATAGCATTTTACATATATGAGTAAATTTCAAAGAGCTTGAAAACACAATTATCTGTTCTGTTTTACAATTATTTCAAAATATTCTTACATTATATTTCTGCACAGAGGCCTCTGACCCATTTTGTCCCAGAACAAATTCATTTTAGAATGGATTGCTAATGTGACAGTGATTGAGGAAGCATAATAAAACTCTGCTTACTCCACTGGAAAAGTGGTAAAAAAAATAATTTTATTCTCTGAAGGATTAACATTGGGCCAAATCATCAGGCCTTAGAAAACTACAAAGAAAATTTCCTTAGTGTGGAACCATCAAGGCAACAAGCCTGTTTCAACTACCAAAGACATTGTCTCTCAAAGTGGGAGGTCACTTTTCCACTAACATAGTTTGACTGTTTTGGGTAGAATTTAAATGGCATCAGAATTAATTTCCTCCTATGTATGCTGCACTACATTGTTTGTGAGGGATAATTCAACACTTAAAGACACAATCATGCTCCAATGAATTAATTGTTCAGTATAAGAGACAAACAGTATAAACACACATTGCATTAGAAAGTGGCAGTGTCTAGGTATTGTGGGAAAGACCTGTAGGACCCTGTAATTAGCTATCTATTCAGTGTGCCCAAAACTTTTTCAGTGGAAGGTAGTATCAGAGCTGAGTTTTAAAAATATTTTTTCCAGAAAGAAAGTAATATGTGCATGTAAATGAATAAATTTTAATAGCATGAGCTTTGAAATCAGCTGCCTGGATTTGAATCTTTGCTCCAGTGTTTTCTAATTGTGTGACCCTGGGAAAGCTATGTAACCCTCATGCTTCCCTTTTATCATCTGAAAAAAATGTGATTAAATCATTGATTTTTATTATTGTAGAGCACCCAGTGTTTGTATTAGGTTTAAATCAAAGTCTGATAAACCTCTTTTGAATAATAGTCCAACATTTATTTGGAAAAAGATGTTTTAATGTCTGTGAATTTTTAGTGCTTTTTTCCCCCTAAAGATAGGTCAGTTAGGTCATTTTACTGAGCAAAGTCATAAACAGATCAGGTTTGTGTTTTTTAAAAAACTTTCAAATAGGCTAGACATGCCTTATACAAGTCTCACAGATATTGCAGTTAAACATCATAATTCCCAGGCTTTCCCCATGATCCTTATAAACCTTTGTCCCTAGCCAGCAGATCTAGCTCAGAATCACTAGAATATGTTTAGCTAGGGTCTCTTTGTCATGAGTTAGTCTTGGAAAACCAGAATTCTATCTCAAAAGTTGGTGGTGATTAGTTCTTTGTTTAGAACAGGAGAGCATTCAACATGAGCAGTCATTATCACTGAAAAGTAAATTTATAAAAACAAAGGCCTTATCCACTATTGCATATGAACATATTTTAAAATGTTATCAACTAGTATAAACATACTTGGCAATGTTCAAATAGAACCTCCAATAAAATATTCTAGTCCAGATTACACGTTAACTGCTAAAATCATTGTGTTATAGTGACCCACCAGCAGAGCTTCTTAGCTTCTTGCAAAATTAGACTTTGGAATAGGTTTGTAACATGTTTATGCTATTTCATAGTCTTTCTGGGAAGCTGCATGAAATATATTGGTGTGGCAGAAAGACTCTAAGGTGACCTCATAATTCCCTCTTCTTTGTATTCACACCTTTATGTAATCCCTCCACCTCTTGAACATGAACAGAAGCTATGACTTATTCCTAATAAATAAAATATGGAAAAGGGAACAGGATGTCACTCATTAGGTTACATTACACAAGACTCCATTCTGCTTCTGTGAAGAAGCAAGTCCTCCTCACAACTTGAGAAAATAAATGGACATGTTTGTAGAGTCCTCTCAGTGAGTAGAGAAATTTTAAAGATTAATTTATCTCAAATAATAACAACCATTTTCCTTTACCTTTGGTATAGCTCTAAAATGTGGTATACTGAATAATACATTTTAATCACTATTGCTGATTCACCCTTATCTACTTTTAAAAATTCAATAATTAAAATATTACTGCCCTGGTTGGTGGCACAGTGGATAAGGCACCAGCCTGCAAACCCAAAGGTCGCTCATTCGATTCCCAGCCAGGGCACATAACCAGGTTGCAAGCCAGGTCTCCAGCCAGGTCTCCAGCTGGAAGCAGGTGAAAGGCAACCACACATGGGTGTTTCTCTCCCTCTCTGCCTCTCTTCCTTCCCCTCTCTCTAGAAATAATAAATAAAATCTTAAAAAAACAAAAACAAACAAAAAATATTACTTAAAATTTTTTTTGTAAATTACTCTGAAACTGTTTTCAATGTCTAAGACTATTAATAAAAAGAGAAAATTAATTCTGAGTTAATGATTCTCTTTCTTCCAAAATTATAGTATCTTGTATTTGGTGAGGTCAATCAAAAGTGGAAAGAATTAATTTGTTCAGAAGAAAACCTGGCTTATTATTTAGAAAAAAAATAAGAAAAAAACAGATGGGTTTTTTGTTTGTTTGTTTTTTTGTTGGGACTATAGTTGTAGTTGAAAACGCCTGGTCAGCAAGTGATAAAATGCCATTTTTATGCATCCATCTGGCCTATGGATTTTCTTTTTCTTTTTAAATGTGCCACAAGTTTTAACAGACATTTGTTAATAATATGATAAATCTGTCTGTGTAGGTGGCAAAATACAGACAATTTGCATATCTCACCTCAGCAAGGCTGTTTCAGTTTGGGCTTATTTCAGTGAACACTTCTAAAAAGAAGAAATAATAGAAAGATAAAAATCATCTGTCTAGTAGATAGCTTCAAAAGGAAGTCAGTCTTCTGCTCTAACAGGATTGTGACTGTAGATAGTGTATTTGGTTTGTCCTCAGACAAATGTAGCCATTGTAGATCTCACTCTAAGCATGGGATGTCTCATTGTCTGCAATGTTTAATGATAAACCCAATTTTATTGGAAATAAATTATGTGTATAATTTTACATATGTAATATCATATTCTCTCTCTATATATTTTATATGTTTTATATATTTAAGTATTTTACAAATACTGGGCTCCATTTTGTTTAAGACATTACAACCTTTTAGGGTTACAGCTGTAGGAAACGATGAAATAAAAACAACAAAATTATGTTATATAAATAATAAACACTACATTTTATTTGTAGCTACTGGATTTGTTCTAGATAGTAACCTTTTTAAAGTTTCAGTTTACTCTGTTATGAAATAAAGATAATTAAATAATTTATCTGATGTCTGTAAATGAGTGAAAACCTGGAAAATAATTTTGTCCAGCCTAGTACACAGAGTAGGAGAGCTCAACAAATGTTAGCCACTGTGGCAGGGTTGCTATATGTAACATATTATGAGTTAAGAGGCACTGTGTTTAATAGATTGGATATGCTACTTTGCATTGTGCTTAGAAGGTTGAATTGTACTGTGCAAAGATTTATATAAATGTGAACCAGGTGTCCCACACTTATTCAGCCTTCAGGACTAGGTCATGCTTCCCTTTAATGCCTGAAAAGTAATAGTCCATGTCCCTTTGTGTATTATAGGAGAAAATCTAGGCTTTTATGGGGCTTCTCTCCCTAAGTATTTCTGAGAATCCTTAGAAAATGCTTACATATTCATCAGCAACTATCATAGTTGCTGCGTGCCCTTTAGCAAACCTAATTCCAGAAGCCTGTAGCACTTTCCACACTCATCCTTTGTTTTCTTTGTTCTAGCTTGTTTGGGAAGATGCTCCTCCCACCCACTGTGTAACATCACTTGAAGGTAGGACCTTGTCCCTTGGTCCCTAGTAACAAAGCTAAAGTCAAACTTTTACTGAGCATGACTTTAATAGAGACTTGCAGGATACAGAACAGACATCCATTTAGAAAACATTCCACTAGTAAAGATTTGACGACACAATGCTGCTTAATAAACAACTACAAAGCTCAGAAACTTGCATCAATAATCAATTCTTGTTCATGGTCCTGCTGGTCAGCTGTGGTTCAGCCAGAGGTTGCTGGGATTAGCTGGATATGACTCTAGGCTATGAGTTAGGTCTAACACATCTTCTTCTTCTGGGCCCTATGATGACTTGGAGCATGTTCTTCTCTTGACAAATAGCAGAAGTACACAAGGCCAAGTCATCACAGAAGTTCATGTTAAACCTCTGCCCATTTTGTCTACTAATTCACTGGCCAAAGCAAGTGAATCAAGGCCAGAGACAATGGAAAATGGATGTGTAATCAACATATATTTCTGATATCTCTGCAAAGTCATAGCACAAAATGGGTGGAAGTGTTATCCTATTGTAAGAGGATAAGAACGGGAAACTGGACATCACATATGACTGTTCAAAGCCCCCTCCACAGAGGTTTGAACAATGTTCACCCTCCCCCACCATATCCCCCAATTTTTCAGTCTTTTAAAAGGGCCAAATTACCAGCGAAAGTGCTTTTGACCTCTTTCTTACTGGAAAGCTTTTTGTACTGTTCAGAGAAGGGCAGATGGTTTCCTAAAGAAGGTGTACCAAATTGAAATTGTACTAACAATAAAAATATCTTTTATAATATTTAATACATTATGGCACATGTTACATTGATTTTTTCAAACTGATGTGTTTCTAAAAGAAACTTTACTTTGTTTTCTATAACCAAACAACATTTTTTTTTCAATTCTAAAACAAAGGAACAGTGAATTTTCAATTGTCAGTTCAAATTACTTCTGTGGGAAGAGATACCTTGTTTGATTGGTTCAAATGACAATCTAACTGAACTTCTAGTCATTGATATGTTATAAAATATCAGAGATCTAGTCTCAAACAGAATTTCCATTGCAAAATGTTTCAAGTAATAGAATTGCACAAGGACTGGCTAATTTAAGAAACCTCAGAGGCAAATGTGTTGATGGGAGCCAGCAAAGATGAGTGAGAATTATTGCTATATGGATGATAACTCCAAACACTTTCTTCTAGTGACTAGGAGGAGTTTTGATTTTCTGGGTTTTGTAGGAAATGAGCCCATCCATAGTTAAGTTACTCTTATGGACAGGTCTCCTGCGTAAATAGCTGAACAGAAACACAAGTGAAAGACGAAGTGTCACATTAAAATGGATACTTCTGCAAAGATTAGAAAAGTCTTTAATAAATCTAGTACTATAAATAAAATACAGAAATCCTAACATGAGTTTATTTTCTGATAACATGTTCAGCAGTACCAACTTATGATTTTGGCATCCATGGGTTCTCCAGTTAGCATGGTTATATTGCCTATGTGTTTGTCCTTCCTTATACTATCAATGATATCTGATTTTATAAGGAATATGATAGTTTTAATAATATACTAAAAGATGCTAAAACCAGTCAAATGAAAAAGTAAATAGAGAATATTCAAATTGGAATAAAAAAAGTATTCTGTTCATTTTGTTAAATGTAAAGAGGTGGAACAATCTTCAATTATATGTATATGCACTGGGGACAAAATCAAAGTGAATAATACCAGTATTTAAATTTTAAAGTATTAATAGTCTAATAAGAATTATGCAAAGTAAAATATTTCATACAAATAGAATTATTAAAATTACTTTAGTAATAAATAACTATTGTTATGAAACATTTTAATATTACCAAGGCAATATATTTATATTTTCTTTTTTTACTCACTACAAAACAATATAAGTCAGAACAGTTAATTCTGAGATCAATTATTATTAGTAAACTCTCAGGTGGTTGCCACAGAATCTGTTATACCTCCTGGAAAATTAAAAAAAATGAAATAGCTTTTGGCTCCAACACATAGAAACTTTTATAGGATTTGTTCTTAAAATATCTTCCATGTATGCTTCAGATTTAGAGAAACTGCTCAGGAAAAATGACTGGAGTAAAGTGGACAGAAGCAGCTCAGCAGGAGACTTGGCTGGTCTCTGAAAGATCCTATAAGTGGTACTAAGAAGCAAGAAACCAAAAAGGCTGAAGCAAAGATCTAACCCAAGATTTCATTTTACAAAGATAGTACAGATAGAGTTAGAGAAGGGTTTAGTTGAGGGAAAATGTCATCTTAAGTGAAAAAATAAATGATAATGGAGATAAGGAAAATGACAGTAGGAAAAAATACTCATGATTAGGTCTACTGTTTCCAAAAACACATCTTTTTCAATGCTAATATTTATTAATCCAATAGACCAGCTGTTCTCTTAGGCTGTACCAATAAAATACTCAAGGATCTAAGAGATAGGTACCGGACATCTAGAATGGCTGAATTTTGATGTTTCCCTTCCTGTCCTCTGGGGAAATGTGGATAAGCTGGCTTCAAGGAGCTGGTCTGCTGATGATGGGGGGAGATTGGGGGAAATAAAAAGTTAGTTGTATCCCACCTGGTAAAAAAATAAAATTGTGTAGGAAAACAAACAAACAAAAAAGACATAAAATATGAACTGCAAAGCACAGAAGCAAAGAGGCTGTTTTTCCATTTCACCAAGGGAATAAGCAAAGTGCATTTCCATATGCCAGAATGCTAAACATGACCCAGTCTAGGAAGCAGAGGAGACATTTCATTTTTATCCCTTCCAGAAACAGTATCAGCTACATAAATGTATATATTGTTTACATTATTTAGGAAACCTAGAGCTTTCACTTAATCTACAAGAACACTTTCTTCCAAATTGTGACATTACATATTAAATTTATTATCTTATTTATTTATCATAATATTCATGTTTGATAAACGTATCCTTCAGTTATATTCCCTTCTTCCCCCATGCTCTTGTTTCTGATTTCTCCTCCCTTTCTCTGTTTTTCTCTATCTCTACTGTTTTACTCTTTTTTTTCCTTGTTCTTCAAATGGCTTTATATTTCCTTAAGTGACTTGTCAAGACTTTTCTAAAATCATCTTTCCCATTCTAATGTAATTTTGTATTAAAATTGATCTCTCAAATGATCCTCCTTTCTGCAATCATGTTTCTTTCTTCTTCTACCCAAGCTCATGTTCCTGAAGAGAACATCAGGTTTCACAGTTGATTACCAATTGATTACCAACTGAAGTTTCTCTGCATTGTTGATTGTATATTTGCTGCATATTTGAAACTAGTAGTTTTATTCAAAGCCCTGAGAATAATGTTTTATGTATATAAAATATCATCAATGTAAGTGATGGTTTATTTCAGAAACTCTTTATTGTTCTTTGTATGCTTTTTCAGAGGTGGAAAATGGTTATGCATTTCCATTTGTAAGTGATTCATTTCTTATATGAAAGTTCCATATCATAAAAATATTATTTGTGTAAATTACCCAAGTCCAAAGAAATTCTCAAGTGTGACAGCTACTAGCTACAGTGTGTGGGCATACTTCATGGTTCTTGCCAAAAGTTTTATACAATGTCTTAATACCATAATATTAAAAATGGTTTCTCATATAAATGTCTAAATCAAAATATGATAATAAAACTAAATTATGAAAAGATTTAATATGTTTAATAGCTATTTGAACTTAGGACTTATTACTTTTTTTCAATTACACATCTATGTCTTCTGCTTCTGGTCACTGAATTATATTTTCCTCTAGAGAAAAATATTTACAGAATCAAATGTATAGTTTACACTGATTATCTATTTTCATACATATGCATCTATGTGTATACAAATGTTCATGTGCACATATCCAAATACATATTAAAAATAGTCATTCAAAGCAACAGATTCTTAGTTCTAAAGAATATTAAAGATATACAAAATGTCTTTCAAATTGTGAAAAGTGGTAATTCTTAATAGTTTGGAATATTTCAAGACAAAAACTGTCATCTAAGGGTCCTGCCCTTGCTCTAAAAATATTTATAATAGAGTTATAGTACATCTTGTATAATATTGTATGCAGTGCATTTTGTTACACTTATACATATTGAAGTGAATAATAATTTGCTGTTTTACATTCCATGAATATTTTTAAAGTATTCTCCAGTTAATATGCTAACCAACTTTACTGAAAGGCATGCAGATGTGGAAGAAATCTATCTGGGGACTTCAATTATCACTTTGTCAAATTCAAATTATTTTGTGAGTTCATTTCCATAAAGTATCTGCTTTGCTCTTCCATGATTTAACATGTGTCTACTTTTTCTCACCTTATTTGTATTTATCTGAATGTTCTAATTCTATCAAAGGAGATAGATCTTTGTCCTCATGTGATCTTTCCTGTAAAAGAAATGGTCAAATAAAATTTTGCTAACACTATTTTGGCAGAAGAAAGACATATATAATGTATGAAATAGTCTTGCTTTTAGTAATGTCCCAAAAGTGAGACTGAAAATTATTTTTCATAAATAATATCAGCTTAAAAGGGGACATTAAAAAGAAGAGACTGATATTATACATAATTTGAAAGATCATCAGTGCTGCACAGTTATTTTAGGAATTAGAAGATTGTAGTACCTACACAATTAAGAAATCAGTGGGTTTGTTAATTCAGTCAGAGACATTTTTTTTGGAGGAAAGTGTGAGTAGAGAAAAGAGGAATAATAAAATTGATATTTTTCTTCCCAGATCAAAGTCAATGTATTTCTTGACACTTATCGAAAATGTTGATTGGGGAGAGAAAGGTAAAGGCTTACAAGGCAAAAAACAAACAAACAAAACAAAATTCCCTAATCATTTATAAACTGACAGAATTCAACAAATAGATTTATTCAGTTTATTAAGTCTTAAAATGGTTATCTTAAAATCAAATTAAGAAGTTCTTTTATTTATTTTACTTTATTGTTATTGTACTACATTCATCCCATATCCACCCCTGCTCTCCACTTCTCCACCCTCCCATTCCACCCCAACAGTCAATCCCACTTGTTGTCCATATCCATGGGTCATCCATGCTGGTTGCCAGACTAAACCATTCCCCTTCTTTGATTCCTTCTCACCACTACCCTCTCCCCTCCCCTCCGCACATTGAAGGTCTGTTGCCTGTATTCATGCCTCCTGCTATGTTTTGCTTGATTGTTTGTTTTGTTCATTAGTGTCCTGTAATGGGTAAGATCATATGGCATTTGTCTTTCACTGACTGGCTTATTTCACTAAGCATAATCCTCTCCAGTTCCATCCATGTTGCAAAAGGTAAGAGCTTCTTCTTTCTTTCTGCTATGTAGTATTCCATTGTGTAAATGTACCAAAGTTTTACAATCCAAGCATTCACTGATGGACACTTAGGCTGTTTCCAGCACTTGGCTATTGTAACTAGCACTGCTATGAACATAGGGGTATGTAGGTTCTTCTGAATTGGTGTTTAAGGGTTCTTTGGGTATAATCCTAGCAATGGAATCTCTGGATCAAAAGGCAATTTTATTTTGAGTTTTTTGAGGAAATTCCATATTGTTTTCCATAGTGGCTGCACCAGTCTGCATGCCCACCTACAATTCACCAGGGTTCCCTTTTCTCCATCCTTACTGGCACTTGTTGATTTGTTGATGATTGTCATTCTGACAGGTTTGAGGTGGTATCTTATTGTGGTATTAATTTGCATCTCTCTGATGGCTAGTGATGTTGACCATTCTTTCATATGCCTTTGGGCCCTTTGTATTTTCTCCTCAAAGAGGTATCTGTTCAGGTCCTTTACCCATTTTTTAATTGGGCTGTCTGTCTTCCTGGTGTTGAGTCACATAAGTTCATTATATATTTTGGATATCAAATCCTTGTCTGAGGTATCATTGACAAATATATTTTCCCATACAGTTGGTTCCCTTTCAATTTTGTTGATTGGTATTTTCTTTAGCTAAAAAGAAACTTTTCAGTTTGATATAGCCCCATTTGTTTATTTGTTCCTTTATTTCCTTTGCTCTTGGAGAAGTATCAGTGAAAATATTTCTTCATGGGATATCTGAAATTTTACTTCCTATGTTTTCCTCTAGGACTTTTACAGTGTCACAGTTTATGTTTAAGTCCTTTATCCATCCTGAGTTATTCTGGTGTATGGTGAAAGTTGGTAGTCTAATTTTATTTTTATTTTTTCATGTCCCTGTCTAGTTCTCCCAACATCACTTGTTGAAGAGGCTATTTTCACTCTGTTTTATGTTCCTTCTTGCTTTATTGAATAATAATTAACCATAGAGTCCTGGGTTTATTTCTGGGCACTCTAGTCTCTTCCATTGATATATACTGTATGTCTATTCTTATGCCAGTACCAGATTGTTTTGATTAGATTAACCTTGTAGTATAGTTTGATGTCCAGTATTGTGATTCCTCCTACCTTGTTCTTCTTTCTCAAGATTGCTGTGACAATTTGTGGTCACTTTTTGGCTTCATATAAATTTTTCAAGTATTTTTTTCTGTATCAGTGAAGTATGTCATTGGTATTTTAATTGGGATTGCATTGAATCTATAGATGGCTTTGGGTAGTATGGACATTTTAATGATGTTAATTCTTCCCACCCATGATCATGGTATATGCTTCCATTTATTTGTATCTTCTTTAATTTCTTTCTTCAATGTTCTGTAGTTTTCTGGGTACAGGTCTTTTACCTACTTGGTTAAGTTTATTCCTGAGTACTTTCTTTTTCTTGTTGATATGATAAATGGGATTTGTTTTCTAGCTTCTATCTCTGATGTTTCATTGTTTATATAATAAAAATGCATTTGATTTCTGAATATTGACTTATATCCAGCTATTTTGCTAAATGTATTTATTAGATTGAGTAGGTTTTTGGTGAAGTCTATCAGGTTTTGTATGTACATTATCATGTCATCTGCAAATAATGACAGCTTTACTTCCTCCTTTCCAATTTGGATACATTTGACTCTTTTCTTCTCTGATAGCTATGACTAGGACTTTCAAAATGATGTTGAACAGAATTGGAGAGGGTGGACAGCTTTGTCTTGTTCCTGATCTTAGGGGGAAAGCTTTTAGTTTTTGCCCATTGAGTATGATGTTGGCTATAAGTTTCTCATACATGGCTTTTATTATGTTGAGGTATGCAGCCTCTATTCCCATTTTGCTGAGTGTTTTTATCATAAATGGTTGTTGTACTTTATCAAATGCATTTTCAGCATCTATTTTTATGTGATATGTTTATTGATTTATGAATGTTGTACCATCCTTGCATCACTGGGATGAAACCCACTTGATCATGGTGTATGATCTTTCTAATGTATTGCTAGTATCCAGTTAGCCAATACTTGTTGAGAAACTTAGCATCTATGTTCATCAGCAATATTGGCCTGTAGTTTTCCTTTAAATTGTCTTTTATCCTGGTTTTGGGATTAGCATAATATTGGCCTCATAGAAAGATTTTGGGAGTCTTCCCACTTCTTGGATTTTTTGGAATAGGTTGAGAAGGAGAGGCATTAATTCTTCTCTAAATTTTGTTAAAATTCACCTGTGTAGCAGTCTTGTCTGGGGCTCTTATGCAGTGGGAGTTTGTTTTCTTTTATTTATTTTTTTGTCTTTTTAAATAACTGCTTCAATTTCACTGGTTGTTATTGGTCTCTTCAAGCTTTCTGTACCTTCTTAATTAAATTTTGGTAGATTTTACATTTCTAAAAATTTGTCCATTTCACCCAGGTTGTCAAATTTCTTGTCATTTAATTGTTTGCAGCAATTTCTTACAATCCTTTGTATTTCTGAAACATGGGTTATGATTTCTCCTCTGTCACTTCTGATTTTGTTTATTTGGGTCCTTTTCTCTCTCTCTCTCTCTCTCTCTCTCTCTCTCTCTCTCTCTCTCTCTCTCTGATGAGTTTGGTTATAGGCTTATCAAATTTGTTTATTTTTTCAAAGAACCGGCTCCTGGATTTATTGATGCTTTGAATTGTAGTTTTGGTCTCTAAGTCATTTAATTCTGCTCTGATCTTGATTATTTCCTTCCTTCTACTTGCTCTGGGCTTTGTTTGTTGTTGCTCCTCTAGTTCTTGCAGCTTTATAGTTAGGTTGTTTGTATAAGCTTCTTCTAACCTTTGTAGGTATACCTATATTGCTATAAACATACCTCTGAGGACTCCCTTTGTGGCATCACAGGTTTTGGTCTATTGTATATTTATTTTTATTTATTTCCAGAAACTTTGATTTCCCTTTGATATCATTGTTTACCCATTCCTTACTAAATAGCATGATATTCAGGCTTTATGAATTAGTGTTTTTGTTTTTTCTCCCTTGAGGATAGTTTCTAGTTTCAAGCCATTGTGATCTGAGAGGATGCTTGGTATGATTTCAATTTTCTTGTATTTGTGGAGGTTTGTCTTGTGCTTTACCATGTGGTCTATCTCTGAGAAAGTTCTATGTGTATTATAAAAGAATGAGTATTTTGCTCCTTTGGGGTGAAAGGTTCTGTATATATCAGTTAAGTCCTTTTCATCTAGAGTGTTGTTCAATGCCACAATATCCTTGGTGTGATTTTTTTGTTGTTGTTGTTTGTTTGTTTGTTTGTTTTTATTTGGGAGATCTGTCTATTGTTGACAATGGGGTAATAAAATATCCTACTTTCATAGTGTTGCTGTCAATATCCTTCTTGAGGTGCTCCAAGATTTTCCTTATATATTTCAGAGCTCCTATGTTGGGTGCATATATGTTTACCAGATGGATTATTCCCTTAAATATTATGAAATGTCCTTCTTTGTCTCTCTTTATGGCCTTCATTCTAACACCTATTTTGTCTGAAATCAGTATTTCTACTCCTGCCTTTTTTTCATGTTCATTTGCTTGATATATATTTTTCTAACCTTCCATTTTCAGTCTGCGTCATTTTTTTGTTCTGAGGTGGATCTCTTGAAGAAAGCATATATGTAGTTCATATTTTCTTATTTATTCAGCTATCCTATATCTTTTGATTGGTGTAATTATTCTATTTACACTTAAGGTTATTCTTGACAGATATTCATTGCCATTTTCCCCCTTTGTACCTATATTCCTGTTTCTCTCTGTTTCTTTCTCTTTTTAAAGCTGACCCTTTTGCATCCCCTGCAATTCTGGTTTGGTAGAGATGTATTCTTTTAGCCTTCTTTTGTCTGGGAAATCCTTATTTCTCTTTCCATTTTGAATGAGATCCTTGCTGGGTAGAGTATTCTTGGTTGCAGAACTTTGTTTTCTATTACTTGAATATTTTTTGCCATTCCCTTCTTGTATTTCTTCTGTTGAGTAATTATTTGATAACCTTATTGAAGCCCCCTTATATATCATGTGCTCTTTCTTCCTGGATGCTTTTAGGATTCTGTCCTTGTCTTTCACATTTGCCATTTTAATTATGATTTACCTTGAAGTGGGTCTGTTTGGGTTCATCTTGGAACCCTCTGTGCTTCCTGAACTTGAGTAACATTTTTAACTCATCAAGCTAGGGAAATTCTCTATTATTACTTTTTTTAACAGGTTTTCCATTCCTTGTTTCTTTCTCCTTCTTATATCTTTATGATATGGATGTTATTGCATGTCGTGTTGTCCTATGGCTCTCTTAAGACCTCTTCATTCTTGTTCAGTCTTTTTTCATTCTGTTGCACTGTCTTGGAATATTTTTCTAGGTTGTCCTCCAGCTTGCTGATCTGATCCTCTGCTTCCTCTAGCCTGTTTTTTATTCCTTCTACTGTATTCTTCAATTCACAAATAGTATTCTTCATTTCCTCCTGATTCTGATTGATAGATTCTATGTCCTTTTTTAACACTGGTGCAGTTCTCTGTAAGTTCCTTGTAGCTTCTCTGGAGTTCTAGGTAGTTCCCTTGGGGTTGTTTGTAGTTTTCTTTGAGCTAGCTGAGCTTATTGAGCTTCTCTATCATCATTATTTTGAATTCCTTATCTGATAGTTTGCTTGCCTCTGTTTCATTTATTTATCTTTCTGGGGATTCCTCCTTTCCTTTAGGTGATGGACTGGGTTTTTTTCTCCCCATTTTTAGATTTCTCTTCTTGTTTGCTTTTGCTTTATAGATTGGCTTTTCTGAGTTTCTGTCTTTATGATATAACCCTCTGTCACTTAGTAGTGCACTATCTTCCTGGAATCATCTCTGGTGGGGTCAGATTATTCCATATTCTGGGCCTGGTCATCCTGTTGAGGACAATCAAAGAACCACTGTTTTTGTCTGTATCCTCCAGTTTTTAATTCAGTTGATCTATGCTCAGCTATAAGGCCTAGGTACCGCTGGGCAGGACTTATTAGGTCTGTTGCAAACCAATCAACTTGTGATCAGTGGTCACCGTAGTCACCTCTGGGCAAGGCCAGTTAATTAATTTGTAATCTAATCGGAATGTGATCAGCTGCCAGGTTCAAGCGCTGCTAGGCTGGGGAAATTGATTCATTTATAATACTATTAATTTGTTATCCATTGCCAGGCTCAGACACAGCTTGGTTGTACAGACTAAGTTATTAATCAATGAATCAGTGATTTGCCACCAGGCTCAGGCCCTGCTGGGCTAGATAGTAAGATTCAATTGTAATCCAGTGAGTCTGTGATCAGCTGCCAGACTCAGGTGCCTGCCGGGCAGGACGGACAGTTTCAGTTGTAAATCAAGAAATCTGTGATCAGTCTCCAGACCCAGGTCCTGCTGAGTGAGACCCACCAACTCAGTTGTAGACCAATGAATCCACTGTCAGCCACCAGGCTTATGTGCCACTGTATAGGACTGACTGACTGATGCAGCTGTAAATCAGAGAATTTGTAAGCAGCTGCCAGGACCAGGTGCTGCTGGATGAGAAATACCACTTCAGATGCAGACTATTGTATCCATGCTCAGCTGCCAGGCTCAGATCAGACACAGCAGGGTGGGAGAGTTATTCAGGTGTAAATCAATGAATTGTAACCAGGCACCAGTCTCAGGCACCGCTGGGTGGGGTAGGTTGCTTCCAGTGGGTGGGGCTATGAGGATCCCTCATAGGGAAGTGCTTAACACAGGTACTCCACCTGAGGTGTGAGTGTTGAGTCAGCACTGGGGTCCCCAAGGCTGCTTCCCCAATTCTCCCCTCTAAGCCACCATTTCAAACTCTCCCCAAGTGTTCCCAGTCCACTCTGCCCTCCCTCCATTAAAGCCCAGGGGAAGTGGGTTTCGTTGTGGTCACCTTAGTAGTTCTCTGTCTCCAGTGCTCTTAGGCTAATAAACCCTGTGACTTTCCACCTTTCTCAGCTGTATGCTGCTCCACTCTCTGTGATGTTGCTGTAGGCTGGGAAACCCAGCTGGGGAACCAGAACCTACCCTTCTCAGGTGGAGCCCATGGTTCTGTTTCTTCTGCCCCTTCCTCTGGTGGGGGCCCAGCCAGCCGTCTTGCATTTCCTCAATTCCTAGCAGTCATGTTGTGATGAAGTGTCCTCTTCTGGTCTGTCCATGGTTACAGAGCCAGAACTCTTTCCAGCCAGAGTTCTGTTGGTAATTCCAGATGATTTTTTTCTCAAATAAGTTGTAATTCCAGATGGGACCTGGGAGGAGATTGGTGTAGTTCCACTTACTCCACTGCCATCTTGGTCTCCCTAGATTCCAAATTAAAATGTTATTACATGTTTTGAAAATGCTGGGAAGCTTTCATACTAAGATAGATAAAAATAATCTTATTTTGACTTTCATATAACTTGAAAAAGTTTTATTGAAAATATTTGCTATTATTAATGAGTACCTTTAATAATTATTAAAATGTGTTAAACTGTATTTTCAAACATTAGGTTAAGGAAAATAACATGTCCCACTCTTAAAACATTACCTTAAGATAAATGGAAAAAAGGGCAAAAAAATCTTTGAGTTAGGAAGAAGCAAGTCAGCCAACTGTAACAAAAACAATAAACCAGACAAACTAATTATTGCCCTTGAAAAGGATTTACACCTGGCTGGTTGTAATGGGAAGGCTCCAGCCTGCGAACCCAAAAGTCACTGGTTCGATCCCCAGCCAGGGCATATAACCACATTGTAAGCCAGGTCTCCAGCCAGGCCCATAGTTGGAGTCAGGTGAAAGGCAATCATACATTGTCTCTCTCCCTCTCTGCCTCTTTCCCTACCCCTCTCTCTAAAAGTAATAAATAAAATCTTTAAAAAGAAAAGAATAGAATATAAAAGAAAAGGACTTAGCCATTAGCACTTTTATTTACCCTGAATTCTTCACTAGTTATAATTAAATATCCACTTCAGAAAGTTATCTGGAGAGTATCCATGTTTAAAGTGATAATCAAAGTAATAAAATATTTAAAATAATCATGATAATCAGTAAAAATGAATGTAATATTATATTTTGCTAAAAGTAAAACATGTTTTGTTTTGTTTTTTCATGGTACTTACCATGTAGAAACATGCAAGTTTCCACCATTTATTACCTTTCTATTCAAAATTCCTTCATTTTTTAAGTGTGTTGACTGGCATTTTCTTTCCATCATTCTTGAGAAGTTCTCAAATTCTCTCAAAAATAGTTAGATTAATTGCTATGTGACTTTTTATCCCATGCTATCCTGGCCATTAATGAGCTTCTTCAGACCTCAAAAGTAGCAAAGTTAATGTTCCCATAGTTGCAAAGACTACTATTCTGATTAAAAAAACAAACAGCCCTGGCTGGTGGTATAGTGGATAAGGAGAAGGCCTGTGAACCCAAAGGTTCCTGGTTCAATTCCCATCTAGGGCACGTAACCAGGTTGTAAGCCAGGTCTCCAACAAGGTCTCCAACAAGGTCTCCAGCAAGGTCCATAACTGGAGGCAGGTGAAAGGCAACCTTACATTGATGTTTCTCTTCTCTTCTTCCTCCCTCCCTGCCCTTTTCTCTAAATATAATGAATAAAATCTTTAAAAACAAACAAAAAACATCCAACTCTCCCACAAAGTTGTATATCAAGTCTTTTAAATTAAAAGCAACAAACATAACAACAATAAAAAATCCTGTTTTCTTGTCTGAAAGCAAACCAACCCAGGGCCACTACTACAAACAAATGTTATTTTATTTATTATTATTTATTATTATTATTATTATTATTATTTTTGCAAAAGGAGCATTTCTATGAATTTGGGTGAGAAATGTCAAATCTTTTTTTTTTATTTTCATGTGCAAACTTTTGTGTATCTTGCAAATCAAAATTCTTTTTAAAAACCCTGTTAATACATCTTTTTAACCTGCTTCTTCATTTTATTATTTCATTTTTCTCCTTTTCCAAATTTCCAGCCCTTCACTTGTTTCCTCCTTGTTGACTCTTACATTATCAATGGTGAAACTAGTGCCTTATGGTCTTGCAGCATGTTGAATACAGTGAATGAATCAGAGGTGAAATATAAACAAACAAATAAAAGTTAGGCCTACATTCCTAAACAACCAGGGAGAAATCAGAAGAGTTAAAATATATCATACCACAATTCCTTTGCACCTATACTTTTCCACATTTCCAATGAATGAAATTAAGTAAAAACTATTTTGTGTGTAAATAAAAATTGAAAATTTTGCCAGGTTAAATGTAGAAGAAAATAAAATTGCCAGTAGAGTATTGAGCTGTACTAGATCAGGAAATCTGAAACTACTTTGAAAAGCACTTTTGATGAGAAGAGATGACATGAGTTTCAAACTTTTTTGTTGCAATTTCCCTAAGCAGGGCCAAAAGAGGTGAAGGTGAAAAGTGTGATTTTTAAATTAAGTTAGCCTTGATAGGCATTTGAGATATTTATCTTCAACAACATCCGAAACTAATAATTACAGCAAACAGGCATATACAACTGAGATAAATAAAAACAGATGTGAGCGAATCTGAATGTGCAAGAATAATAGAACTGTCACCTGTGTCTATATCAAATTAAAGGTTTGCTAAAGGCAGATTTTGTAATTCTGAGCCAAATGGTACTTTCAGGGCACGTGTTGGAGAGACAGCAGTGGAATGTTTAATCCACATTCAGAGGACTGATAATTTGTAGTTTGCCCCCACGCCTTCATTCCTCTGTGGTGTAAAAAGAATCATTAGTTTCTGCCAACTGACAAGCAGTCAAGCATAAAAACTAGTAGCAGACTCACCCCATGAAGTAACTCCTGAATATTCTTTGCCAGGGTTTTCTTTTCTGTAAGGAAACCATTGATTTTAACTTGTTTAGGTGGACTTTCCAAAGTGACCTCTTTTAAAGAAACTTTATATTCTAGACTATTTTTAATAAGGAATCCAAGTTAAACTGCATGAAACTGATGGAACAAATCAAACTTCTAAAGTTTCCTAGGCAGAAATTTTGCCTTAGGTTTTGTTCTGCTTAAGCGGGTTTAAGTCAAATGGAAGACATAAAAGTACAAAAAAATTTCTACATATAATTTATAGCCTAAAAATGATTTGAAATTAAGTGTATGATGCAAATGAGGCAAATGAGAAAATCTATAACTAATTATATTTTTATATAAGAATGAATTTAAATGATGGGTATTATAAAAATAACTAAATATTAAATATAATGAGTAGCATTTTTGCATTTGATAGCTTAAAGAAAAAAATAATCCAAGAGCAAATATTTATGAGCAATTAAGTAGTTGTACAATTCTGGAGATGCACTCTGAAGGATATTTGAAAGAAAAACAGCAAGACTCAATCAAGAGAGTAAACATTAAAATAAATAATATTAACAGAGAAAAAACACTGTATTCATTCATATATACCTCTAAGATATAGGTAAATCATCCAATTTAAAAATTTAATAAAAGAAATTAGAGTTTGGTAATTTTTCATAAGTTCTTTATTTCCCCCCTTCACACAAACACAAGAAGTGCCAGAAAAGTATTTTAGGCAATCAGTGTGGCTGGGTTGGCTAAGAAGAGAATGAACACGAGATAACCTGTGTTAGATGGTGCCTGGCTCATAACAAATAGAAAGCAAGTACCATTTTAACAGGATAGAATTTATAATATTTTTTCACTTACAAAATAATTGAGACATTTGAGTGAATAATAGTCATACGTGATTGAGTTATTATACCATGTACCAGGAATTATAAATGATTTATCTGTTCTTCACAATAATCTTATCATATAGAGTACTATTATTTTCTTCATTTTACAGAAAGTACAGAACTGGTCAATGTAATCTAGCTCTGAAGTGAACTTAAATTCTAAAGTTCTGGGTAGACTCCTGCTACCTCATTTATGCATCAAAACAGCAGTTTTCAAACTATGGTACCTGAACCAGCAGTATCAGTATTATCAGAGAACTTGTTAAAAACTGGTTTAAAATTGGGGATTTCTACCCAGATCTACTGATTTGAAACTCAATGAGTAAAGTGTAGGAAACCCTATAGATTAAGGAGAACTGCCCTGGGTTTCACTGCCACCAAGTACAGTGTAAGGTAATTCTTCATCAATAGAATACCAAGTAGATCAGGCCTATTTGCCAATTAGTGCAATACTAATTCTACTGAATTAGTGACAATAATTTCTTTGAAGGAGATTGGTACATATGAAAGAAAAGAAGGTGGTCCTTCAGAGAGTATAAATTAAAAAATAAGAAAATAACAAACATCAAATGTATACATTTGAAAATGCAGTATATTTTCTGAGTGTTTGTCATCCTGGACTGGTCTCAACTCCAGGATATTTGTCAAGTCACAAAAGATTTTTCAATATCCATTGAGATAGCTTTCCTAATGAATGTGCAAAACAACTGGAAAATATCCCAAGTTTTTACCTGGTGCTAAACTGCCCAACTGACTCCAAGCACTATATGAATTAAAAGTACAGGTGCTAAAGACACACAGACCTTGATTTATCTTTATTAAATAAAATTATTTGATAATCTGTGTACCTTTGCCTCTGTAATAGTTGATTTTAGTCCACATGACTAAGCTATGTGAGTAATTGTTTGTCAATCAATAGTGTATGTGTTGCTGTGAAGTTATTTTGCTGCTGTGATAAATAATTATAGTCATTTGAATCTCTGTAAAAATATTTCCATAAATGAACTTCATCCAAGCAGTTGAAGATCTCCTGGAAAAGAAAGATTATGCTTTAAAACAATGCTGTGGAAATCCTGAGTTTCCCATCTCCTGGCCTGTCTTATGGGTTTTTAACTTGTTAGTTGCAACCAGTTATGTTAATCAGTCCTGTGAACCAAGCAAGTCCTTCTCTCTCTCCCTCTCTCTTTCTCTCTCTCTCTCTGGAGGACTCTAATATACCTTCCATGATGAAAATTCCTTTTGGATGGTGACCAGTTCTCATTTAATCAATTTAGTGTGTCCTGCCATCAGTAAATATTTTTTGCTACAAATTGCTATAGCTTATATATAATTTGGCCTTGAAAGAACCACTTTAGCAAAAGCAAGAAATTGTAATGCTGAGAAAAATACATATAAGCAGAGAGACCTAAATTGGAATCCAGAATTTACTTTGGTCTCACCAAAGTCTCATTGGGTTGGGGTAAATTAACATCACTAAGGGTGTCTAGAGCACCATAGCCACTAAGCACACCTTAAGACTTGATGTCAAGCCTTCATTTGTCATAATGTTAGCCTTGGAAACTGCAGGATCAGAAAACTGTAATTTGATAGCTATTTAATTCAGTACATATTATTTTTTGTAATTACTAATTGGGGAGTATATGTTCGACAAGATTAGGTAACTTTCCCAAGGTTTCTCACTGTTAAGATTAAAATTCATGTTCTTTTAATTCTAATTTTCTTTTACAAGTCTATCATTTTGCCTTTCCTTGGGTCCATCCCATCAGTTTACATTCATTGACTGTCCAGGTGTCTGGTTTGACCTGTGAAATTGGTCCAGCTGTTGAGATGAAAAAGAAGGAAGCACTTGAAATAATATCTAAATTCTAATAGAGAATATAGAATCCCTTTCCTAATTAACCTCTCTAATCTGGTTCACATGTGAAATAGGACTTTTAGAAATTAGTTTTTAAAATGCATTTAAAAAATATAAATGATCTTTTAAAGGCTGGGTTCAAATATTTAGAATTGATTTTTACATAATTTATACAGATTACTTATGAAAAAGACAAGAGATAATATAAAATTAAATGCATGCACAGGGATGAATGGAACAAAAACATTAATGTAGTCATCTCAATAATAAATATAATTATTTTGATATCTTTAGAGTAGAACCACAGAAATAATTGTCCTATAAAATGTGTTTGTTTTCTTTTTATATTTTTCTTAAGTGATTGTGACTCAACTATACTAGTCATACTACTCAGGATTATATTTATTTTTTTATTTCCAATTAGGACATCTCTTGGAAAAATGTTAAGTAATACTAATTTTATTTAAAATTCCTGGGAAGCTGTGGAAGATAATAGCACAGATCACATTTTAGATAGAATAAGTGAGTTTGAGGTCTAAATTTTGAGTCCAATTCTGCGATTTTCTAATTGAATTTCCTTAAATTTTCTGCATCGGTACCTCTACAAAAAAGGAAAAATAATAACATTCAGCTCACAGCTTTGCTTAGTGCATTTATTCTGAAACACCTCCACTCATTAGATACCCTGGGGTGATATGATATTTAAAAAAATCAAAACAACCTCTGTGGTTGAGACCTAGGCATTATTATATTTCAATCTTGTCACTGATGATAAAATGTGGATCCATGATAATTTACTAAAGCTTGCATCCCAGGTGCACAATTTGGAAGTCATTTATTAGAATAGTGTTTCTAAAACTTCAATATGCATGAGGATTATGCCAGCTTTTATTAAAATACAAATTTTGATTCATTAGGTCTGAGGTGGGCCTGAGATGAGGTATTTCTGATGGTAACCCAGGTGATGCTGCCACTGCTTGTTGGTAAACCGCACTTTTGGAAATTAAGGGCATAGACTTGGAACATAGCCTGCAGCTGGTTGCAGGTGTGCAGAATACTGGTCCTACATCCTCAACTGGCCCCTCCATTCATACACTAATCCATGTGAACTATGCCAACATTCCCACCTGTATCATGAGATGAAGAGTTCTGGAAAGGTCTGATATAACTTATGTATGCAAAGTGCCTAAAATAGCTATAGCAGGTCCTTGAATAGAGTAGTATTGTTCAATATCATTATTATATTGTTGGTGAGAAAAAAAAACTTGACCAGGGCTAATGTACGCAGGGAGCTTGTACATTCTCCCCATGTCTTTTTGGGTTTTCTCCTGGGACTTCAGTTTCCTCCCACATCCCAAAGGTGAGCACTTAGGTGAGCTAGGATGTCTAAATTGTCCCAGTCTAAGTGAGTATGAGTGGTCTTGCAAGAGAAATGTGTCCTTTTCACAGTGGGTCCCATCTCATGTTCTGAGTTGTTGGAACAGTCTCTGGCCATCAGCAACCCAACCCTGACCTGGAATAAGCTGACTGGAAAATAATGTTCCTACTTCTTTTTCTTGAAGAAATCTTTTATTTGACTGAGATTTTTCCTCTGCTTTTTCCCCTTTTTTTTTGAATTTATTGGGGTGGCTGTAGTTAACAAAATAATATAGGTTTTAAGTGCATAGTTCTACATCATCTGTACACTCTATTGTATGTTTACACTTCAAGTCTCCTTTCATCACGATTTATTCCACTTTACCCTTCTCCACTTCCTTCCTCCACCTCTCCTTTACAATCACCATACTTTTGTTAATGTTTATGAGTTTTTCTTCTTTTTATTCTTTCTTGATCAATCCATTCACCTCCCCAGCTAGTCCTCATCCCATCCCTGACAGCTGCTCTTTATGAATCTGTATCTATTTTGCTTATTAGTTAATTTTATTCATTATATTCCACATATGAATGAAATTATATGGTACTTGTGTTTCTCTGATTTCCTTATTTCACATACCATATTGCTGTTCAGGTTTATCCATGCTGTTGCAAAGGGTAAGACTTCCTTTTTTATGCTGAGCAGTATTCTGTTGTGTAAATGTACTACTGCCATTTTTATGCACTCATCTAGCATTTTGGCTGCTTCCAAATCTTGGCTATTGTAAATAATGCTTCAATGAATATAGGGGTGTATATATTCTTTCAAATTAGTGTTTTGGGTTTCTTACTTATTTTTTGTTTGCTCTTCTTAAATGTCTGTATAGCTCACAGTCGATGTTTATTATTAGAATTTTATAAACGTCAGTGATGTTTTGTGATCAGAAATATGTAGTAGGTATTTAACTCTTGCTTATGTCAATTAACCAGGGAAAATTGCTCTTTTCTGTGTTGTTTTGTTTATTGTTGCAATTTTTAGGAACCTATGGATGATAAGTGAGACTGTACCATCCTAGCATATAGTAGATATCCATTAACATAAATTTAAAATAATTTGCCTTCAAAATGGAAATGTAATAATCCCCTGTTTTCTTGTTACCTGGTCCTGATGCAACCTTAACATGCCTTCCCCCACTCCAATAATACCACACACTTAGTGAATAATTAGGTTTCCTTCAAGGAAATTAATAGCTACAAAACCAAAGACTCATTTTATTTAGTGTTCTGGGAGCCCTGAGGATATACAGAATATCTGGAAATACCTTAAATTATATTTTTTATTAAAAACTCTCTTAAGGGATCTCTATAATTAGGGTAAACTCCCAAATAAAGCTAGAAAGTTATGTCAGCAACTGTAGCTCCCATTGAAGGGTATTAATACTGAAATTCTCCAGAGGCCTCAGCATTAAAAAGGGATATCTAAGTAATCCTGAGGTTTCTGGTGATAGCTCTACAACTAACCAGATCTATGTCCAGAGATAAATTACATAATTTTTTGAGTTCCCAATTATCCCATTTGTAAAGAGAAAGTACCATCTTCCTTAAATAATTTCATAGGAATAATATGGAGGAAAAAACATTTAAGTAAGACTGAAAATTAGGTTGCTACATAATAATACATTGTCCTTTTATTTATATTATTTATACTTAAAAAAAAAACAGAATTAACATGCTCTCTAAATTGGTTTCTTTTTGTTTCTAAATATATTTTTGGGACTATTTTGCATCAAAATTTCTATTCAAAAATAAAGCTTTCATAATTGTGAAGATAAATTTTTAAATCTAAGTTTTTTGGGATTAACTTTTGCTCCACATATATAATAACACTTGGTGAGAGATTAAACAAATTGCTAGTATTTTTTAAAAAATATTTTATTAATTAAATTTAGAGAGAAGGGCAGGGAGGTAGGAAGAAAGGAAGAAAAACATCAATGTATGGTTGCCTCTCACCTGCCTCCATCTATAGACTTGGCTGGAAACCTGACTTGCAACCTGGTTACGTGCCCTGACTGAGAATCAAACCAGTGGCCTTCGGATTTTTAGACCAATGCCTACCCACTGAGCCAAGCCAGGGCTCAAATTGCTAGTATTTTAATGTAAACCTATATGCAATAGCACCAGAGCATTTCAATGCCATGTATTAAAATTGCCAAGTTATAGGCAATTATGCCTGTTTAAAATAGAGATAAATGTATTAAGTTATTAATTTAATGGACACACCACATGAATCACATTTCCAGAAAATTCCTAAACTAATTTCAGTTTAGATGTAGATTGTAAGAATTAATTTTATGGTTACTGATTAGATCAACTAAATTTTGACCCTCTGAAGGAGTAGCATATATGAAATGTCTTTATTTTTCTCATGGATACATTAAACATTTTTGTATATTAATACATTTTTTTCTTTCTAACATTTTTCCTTTTTTAATGTTATTATTGTATTACATCCATCCCTGTTTTGCTCCCATCTGTCCTCCTCCCCACCCACCAATTCCCCACAAAGTCAATCCCACCTGTTGCCCATGTCCATGGTTCCTTTATACTAGGTTCTTGCCTAAATTGCTACCCTTCCTTGCTTCTGCCTCCCTGCTCCCACCAACACCCTTCCACCTGCCCACTGAAGGCCAATTCATAGTATTGATATATTTGGTTCGGTTTTGCTTGTTGTTAGTTTTGTTCATTATTGTCCTGTAATGGGTGAGATCATATGGTATTTGTCCTTCACTGACTGGCTTATTTCACTAAGCATAATACTCTCCAGTTCCATCCATGCTGTTGCAAAGGGTGGGAGTTCCTTCTTTCCTTCTGCTGTATAGTATTCCATAGTGTAAATGCACCAAAGTTTTTTGATCCAGTCATTTACTGATGGGCACTTAGGCTGTTTCCAGCACTTGGCTATTGTAAATAGTGCTGCTATGAACATAGGTGTACATAGGTTCTTATGAATTGGTGTTTCAGGATTTTTTGGGTATAGTCCAAGTAGTGGGATCATTGGATCAAAAGGCAGTTCCACTTTTAGTTTTTTAAGGAAACCCCATACTGTTTTCCACAGAGGCTGCACCAGCCTGCATTCCCACCAACAGTGCACAAGGGTTTCCTTTACCCCACATCCTCGCCAACACTTGTTGTTTGTTGATTTGTTGATGATTGCCATTCTGACAGGTGTAAGGTGGTATCTTATTGTGGTGTTAATTTGCATCTTTCTGATGACTAGTGATGCTGAGCATTCTTTCATATGCCTCTGGGCCCTTTGTATATCTTCCTCAGTAAGATGTCTGTTCAGGTCCTTTGCCCATTTTTTAATTGAGTTATCTGTCTCCCTGTTGTTGAGTTGCATTAGTTCTTTATATTTTGGAGATCAAATGCTTGTCTGAGATATCATTGGCAATTATGTTTTCCCAAACAGTTGGTTCCCTTTGAATTTTGCTGATATTTTCTTTAGCTGAACAGAAACTTTTCAATTTGAAGTAGTCCCATTTGTTGATTTGTTCTTTGATTTCCTTTGCCCTTAGTGAAGTATCAGTAAACATATTTCTGAGTAGGATATCCAAAAGTTTACTGTCTATATTTTTGTCCAGGACCTTTATGGTGGCACTGCTTATGTTTAAATCCTTTATCCATCTTGAGTTTATTCTGGTGTATGGTGTAAGTTGGTGGTCTAGTTTTATCTTTTTGCATGTTGCTATCCAGTTCTCCCAACACCATTTGTTGAAGAGACTGTTTTTATTCCATTGGATGTTCCTTCCCCCTTTGTTGAATATTAATTGACCATAGAGTCCTGGGTTAATTTCTGGGCTCTCTATTCTGTTTCATTGATCCATAGGTCTATTCTTATGCCAGTACCAATCTGTTTTGATGACAGCAGCCTTGTAGTATTGTTTGAAGTCTGGGATTGTGATTCCTCCTACCTTGTTCTTCTTTCTCAAGATTGCTAAGACTATTCATGGGCGTTTTTGGCTCCATATAAACATTTGAAGTATTTTTTCTATTTCTGTGAAGTCTGTGATTGGTGTTTTCATTGGGATTGCATTGAATCTGTAGATTGCTTTGGGTAGTATGGACATTTTAATGATGTTAATTCTTCCCATCCATGAACATGGTATATGCTTCCATTTATTTGTATCTCCCTTGATTTCTATGGTCATTGTTCTGTAGTTTTCTGAGTACAGGTCTTTTACCTCCTTAGTTAAGTTGATTCCTAGGTATTCTATTTTTCTTGCTGCTATGGTAAATGGGACTTGTGTTCTTGCTTCTATTTCTGTTGTTTCATTATTGGAATATAAAAATGCTTTTGATTTCTGGATATCAACTTTATACCCAGCTATTTTGCTAAATTTGCTTATTATGTCAAGTAAGTTTTTGCTGGAGTCTATCAGGTTTTGTATGTACACTATCATATCATCTGCAAATAATGACAGTTTGACTTCCTTCTTTTGAATTTGGATACTTTTGATTCCTTTTTCTTCTCTGATGGCTATAGCTAGAACTTCCAAGACAATGTTGAATAGAAGTGGAGAAAGTGGAAGGCCTTGTCTCATTCCTGATCTTAGGGGGAAAGCTGCCCATTGAATATGATGCTGGCTTCATATTCTGGCTTCAGCTTTCTCATAGATGGTCCTTATGATGTTGAGGTATGCTCGCTCTATTCCCATTTTGCTGAAGGTTTTTATCATAAATGGTTGCTGCACTTTATCAAATGCTTTTTCAGCATCTATTGATATGATCATATGGTTTTTATCTTTCAATTTGTTGATGTGTTGTATTACATTTATTGATTTATGAATGTTGTACCATCCTTGCATCCCTGGGATGAAACCCACTCAATCATGGTGCATTATCTTTGTAGTATACTGCTGAATCCGGTTGGCCAATATTTTGTTGAGAATTTTAGCATCTATGTTCATCAGAGATATTGGCCTGTAGCTTTCTTTCTTAGTCATGTGTTGCCCTGGTTTTGGGATTAGAATATTGGCCTCATGGAAAGAGTTTGGGAGTCTTCCCTCTTCCTGTATTTTTTTTGGTACAGTTTGCGGAGGATAGGAGTTAGTTCTTCTTTAAATGTTTGGTAAAATTCACCTGTGTATCCATCCGTTCCAGGGTTATAGTGCTTTGAGAGATTCTGGATTACTTCTTTAATTTCACTAGTTGTTATTGGCCTATTTATGCTTTCTGCTTCTTCTGGGTTTAGTTTTGGTAGATTAAACATTTCCAGAAATCTGTCCATTTTATCCAGGTTGTCATATTTCTTGTCATATAATCGTTTGTAGTAATTTCTTACAATCTTTTGTATTTCTCAGGTATCAGTTGTGATTTCTCCTCTGTCAGTTATGATTCTGTTTATTAAGTCCTCTCTCTTTTTCTTGGTGAGTCTGGATAAGAGCTTGTCAATTTTGTTTATTTTTTTCAAAAAAAAAACCAGCTGCTGGACCTGTTGATTCTTCGAATTTTAGTTTGAAACTCTGAGTTGTTAGTTCTGCTCTGCTCTTGATGGTTACCTTCCTTCTACTTGCCCTGGGCTTTGTTTGTAGTTGCTGCTGTAGTTCTTGCAGCTTTATGATTAGGTTGTTTTTATAAGCTTCTTGTGATCTTTTTAGGAAGGCCTGTATTGCTATAAATTTCCTTCTGATCACTGCCTTTTCTGTATCCCATAGGTTTTGGGCTGTTGTGTATTCATTGTCATTTGTTTCCAGGAACTTTTTGATTTCATCTTTGATCTCATTGTTAACCCATTCATTACTTAGTAGCATTCTATTCAGTCTCCATGAGTGAGAGAATTTTTGTTTTATTCCCTTGAGATTGGTTTCTAGTTTCAATCCGTTGTGATCTGAGAAGATGCTTTGTATGATTTCCATTTTCCTGTATTTGTGGAGGCTTGTCTTGTGACATACCATGTGGTCTATCTTGTAGAATGATCTATGTGCATTTGAAAAGAATGTGCATTTTGCTTCTTTGGGGTAAAAGACTCTGTATACATCAGTTAGGTCCATTTCCTCTAGAGTGTTGTGCAATGCCACAACATCTCTGGGGATTTTTCGTTTGGAAGATCTGTCCATTGTTGACAGTGGGGTATTAAAATCCCCTACTATTAGTGTGTTGCTATCTATATCTTTCTTGAAGTCTCCCAAGATTTTCCTTATATATTTTGGAGCTCCTATGTTGGGTGCATATATGTTTACCAAAGTTATTTCTTCTTGATGGATTGTTCCCTTAAGTATTATGAAATGTCCATCTTTGTCCCTTTTTATGGCCTTCGTTGTAAAATCTATTTTCTCTGAAATAAGTATTGCTATTCCAGCTTCTTTTTTATGTCCATTTGCTTGATATTTATTTTTCCATCCCTTCACTCTCAATCTGTTTCAATTTTTTGTTCTGTGGTGGGTCTCTTGAAGATAGCATATATGTGGGTCATGTTGTCTTATCTATTTGGCTACCCTATGTCTTTTGATTGGTGCATTTAATCCATTTACATTTAAGGTGATTATTGATTGATACTTCAGTGCCATTTTCTCCCTTTGTGTCTGTATTCCTCTTTGGCTTTCTCTGTTTCTTCATGTTATTTATTTATTTATTTTTAAAGCAGACCCTTTTGCATTTCTTGCAATGCTGGTTTGGTAGAGATGTATTCTTTCAGTCTTTTTTTGTCTGGGAAGCTCCTTATTTCTCCTTCTATCTTGAATGAGAGTCTTCCTGGGTAGAGTATTCTTGGTTGCATGGTTTTGTTTACCATTACTTGAAATACTTTTTGCCATTCCCTTCTGGCTTGAATTGTTTCTGTTGAATTATCATTTGATAGCCTTATTGGAGCCCCCTTATATGTTATTTGTCATTTCTGTCTATGCTTTTAGAATTCTCTCTTTTTCTTTGAAATTAGCCATTTTAATAATAATGTGCCTCGATGTTGGTCTGTTTGGGTCGATCTTGATTGGGACCCTCTGTGCTTCCTGAACTGGATTCATGTTTTCACTCATCATGTTAGGGAAATTTTCTATCATGAATTTTTTGAACAGGTTTTCCATTCCTTGTTTTCTTCTCCTTCTGGTATCCCTATGATATGGATGTTGTTATGTTTCATGTTGTCCTGCAGCTCTCTTTAACCCTCTTCAATCTCGTTCAGCCTTTTTTGATTCTCTTGTACTGTCTTGGAGTATTTGTCTACATTATCCTCCAATTCCCTGATTTGGTCCTCTGCTTCCTCTAGCCTACTGTTGATTCCTTCCACTGTATTCTTCAATTCAGAAATTGTATTCTTCATTTCCTCTTGGCCCTTATTGATAGTTTCTATGTCTTTTCTGATGCTGTTGTAGCTCTCAGTAAGTTCCTTGTAACTTCCCTGGAGTTGTTTATAGTTTTCTTTGAGCTGCCTAAGCTCATTGAGCCTCTCTATCATCATTCTTTTGAATTCCTTATCTGATATTTTGTGTGCCTCTGTTTCATTTGGTGGTCTTTCTGGAGATTCTTCCTTTCCTTTTGGGGAGGGACTGATTCGTTATTTCCCCATTTTGGGTGTCTGTTTTTGCTTGCTTTTTGTTTTTTGTTTTTTCCTTGGATTAATCTGCTTTTCTTCCTTGCCTTAGTTGAGTACCCTTCTGTGTTAGGAGATTTATGGAGTTCAGTGTTGTAGTCTCCCAGATTTTCTCCACTTGTTGTTCTTGGTGTGGCTTTTATTTGGGCTGTCTGGTTGTATTCTGGATTGGTTGTCTATGTTGTTCTCTTCCTTCCAGTCAAGACACTCCTTCTATAATTTCTCACGTAAATTAGGAGAGCGAGAATCAGAAAGCCTCAAGTATGAGTGAACAGTGTAAACCTATATATATATCATTGCCACATCTGCCTCTCTGTTCACACTTAGTGGTCCCTGATTGGTCCAGGTGGAGCCAGGACCTGTTGGCTTATAGCAAAGAAAAAAAATTTTTTTTAATTAAAAAAAAAAAAAAAGGAAAAAAAGGAATAAATAACAAGAAAAAGAAAAAAATAATAATAATAAAGAAAGGATCAGTTGCCCCAGCTACAAGTTTCCAGCTGGCAGTTAGGAGTTTCAGCTGGAGCCTGGGGGCCTATGTGGGTGGGCAGGGCTGGGCCTCCCCCCTCACAGGGACTTCAAGCTACTGTTTCCCCAGTGGCCTAGCAGCACTGTTTTCGGCCCTCTCGCAGCCCCAGCTGGTGCACTTCTCTGCTCCCCAGCTCCTGCTCCCTGCAGGTCTCTTCTCCCCTGCCTGTGACCCAGGGAGGCCTTCCTCTCTCTCAGTCTCAGGTGCAAGGCTCTCACACACTCCCTCCCCTGCAGGAGTTCAATTCCTCGTTCCCTCCAGTGTTTGCCCTTGCTGCCCACAGTTCACTGTTCAGATTTCTAGTCACCAAGGAGTCTGGAGCTGGCTTCAGTTAGAGATGCCCCTCTGAGTAAAGCAGCCACTGCCCAGAGCTGACCTTGGCCCGCTGGCCTGTTTGGAACTGTCTCACCTGCTCTCCTGTAAGTCTCTGCTGCTTCTGGGCTGTGCTCCCCTGAGTCCAGATGCTGACTGCTCCAATTCTTAGGGACCTGAAGATGTCTCATGCTCCCTATCCTATCCTCCAGCTGCTCTGGTACTCAAGAATGCCATCAGCACTGCTCTCTACTCTGTCGCCATCTTCGATCCCTATTAATACATTTTTAAAAGTCAGTAGGTCCAAGGATCCCCTAGGGGGTAAAGCATCTTTTTAAAATGCTGCAATAGCCTTTGCTGATGGCTCAGTGGATTGGTGCCAGCTTGCAGACCTAAAGGTTGCTGGTTCAATTCCCAGTCAGGGCACATAACCAGGTTGCAAACCAGGTCTCCAGCCAGATCCGTAGCTGGAGGCAGGTGAAAAGCAACCATACATTGATGTTTCTCTTTCTTTCTCCCTCCCTCACTGCCCTTCTCTCTAAAAATATTGAATAAATGAATAATGAATAAAAATTTTAACTAAAAATAATGCTGCAATAATTTAATCATTATGCTTCTTTTTTTTATTTAACATCTTGCTGTTCATATTTCTGTGGCATTAGTCAAATACTAACTCCAATAAAAAGCTATATTAGGGAGTTTTTGGTGGCTTATTTTTTTGACTAATTAAAGCAAATCTTTCTCAAAATTGCAAATGGGGGACTGATACAAATAAAATTCCCACTGTATTTCTATGAGTTTGATTAGTTTATACAAGGATGCCTCATATAAATGTAATTATGAAGTCTTTATCTCTTTATGACTATTATTTCACTGAACAAAATGTCCTTCAAGTTCATTCACATTGTCACAAGTGCTTAGGAGAAGCAGAAATAGAGTAGCTGTTCAATGAGTATAAGCATATGCTATGCAAGGTGAATAAATTGTAAATATTAGCTGTACAGCCCTCTACTGTGCACTTAAATTTGTTAAGAGGTTGAATCTCATGTTAAGTTTTCTTAACAAAAGTTAAAAACAATTCTCTTGGAAAAAATTTGATTGAATAATGCATCTCTTAAAGATGATTCAATTGGAAAATAAATTCAGTTGACATTTCTCAGGAGACCTGCCTATGGAGACTCAGATAACGTGGCTGAAAATATTTGAATAATACATCAGATGTATATCAAATATACAGTAAGAAAAATTACCTCTGAAGCAAGACACATGAAAAATAACATCTCAGGTTTCTAGAAATACGGAAAAATACCTAATAAACCAATCACTAATTTTCTTGGGAAAGATTTCCTTGTGCATGGATGATTATCGGGCGTCTTTAGCTCTTAACTGTGACCCTTTTCTTTTCACCTGGACCTCTATATATTTGTCATATATGAATTACATTGACAAAACTCAGTCCTTCTCACTGTTTTTATTGATGGGAAGAAAATCTACATTGTATATACCTGCAACGGAACATCTTCCCTTCCACTATGAATGCCCAGTTAGGGTCACAGTATACATCCCAGGCTCAGCTAATCAACTGCTCAGCAGCTAGTATTGCTTGGAAGTAGGACAACCAAGAGACCTCAAAGAGGAAGCTTCTAGGTGGGAAGGAGGACTGCTGCAGTTAATTAGGGGCAGAACTGATGCTTCACTGTACTGAAGTTTGAATTTGGGCTGGTTCTTGCCCCTTGCTTTCCAGTCTATCTGTTATGTGAAGAACTTCTCTCTCTCTCTCTGAACTTCCTGGAGATTTATGAATCTTCAATATCTTTTCAATAAAATCCTTTTTCACTAAAATGGTCAAAGATGTTTTTTAATGTTTGTATAATAACTAATCACCCACTTATATAGAACTAGGAACTAATATGATGAATTCTAAACACCATAGTGCCATTTTTAAAAGAATTTTAGATTTCGATTCCCCACATGGGAACTATTGGAAAGGTATATATATATATATATATATATATATATATATATATATATATATATATCAGTGTGAATACTTTCCTTTATTTTCAGGTTCCCAACTTGCTTAAAAGCTAACCTGAAAGATGGCAACTTTCGAAGAGATATATGTAGAAAGCCCCAGTCCCTTTTAAGCTCCTGACTTTTTAGTAGTTTCCCAATAATCAAATAGATAAGTATTCTGCCAGAAGCAAAGTCATAGAAGCATAAGGGTGGGAATAAGAAGCATAAATAGGATCCATGATCCTACTATCTCCCAAGCTCATCTAGGTGAAGAAGCTGACCAGCTAAACTGGAAGTAATTGACTACTCTGGTCACCTTCTCTCCTTTCTCATATTAGACAAAAAATGTTTAACTTGTTAATGCACCCTAGATTTATCCATTTGGATTATGTGCAGATTTTTTCCTTCCCTATTTTATGGTTTATTTATTTAGCTTAATGTTTTCATTTGCAGAAAAAAGCAGAGATGTGTATTTAATCACTGAGAAGATTAAAGTCAAAACATAAATGAAAATGCAAATTTTTGATAACCTGTTTCATTGTTGAAAGGATCATCAGTGTTTCTTTATGTGTACAGATAATTACACATGGTACTATCCTGTGTGTAGACACCCTACAGTCTCAATTAAATATTATAACTAGTCAATGAATGACAACAAATTTTTTTGCAGTTACTAATTATAACCATAACCTGGAATTGAAACTCTTAATTTACCCTCAGACTGCTTAATAGGTTAGAAAATGAAATGGTTGTGGCCATTATGTCTCTGAGGAAACTTCTCATGACAGAAGAATAATTGTAGCATGAAAAAAAGATTATACAACTGTTTGGGTAAAAGCATGTAAAGTAGCTTTTTGTCTACATTTATCCTTTTCTCTAGTATTATATTATAACAATATATTATTTAAGATTTTAGAAATATCCAGTATTTATTAATTATTATTCCATGTGAAATTAAAAGTACTCCTTTTTCAATAATCCATAGGTCTTTAAAATACAAAGTAGACATATCAATATATCAATTGAATTAATGTCTTCATAGAAAATTAAAAATTTATATAATATATAAAGTAAGCATAAGCTTAAATTCAAGATTAAGTATCTTGGAAATTAACGGAAACATCATCAATAGTTAAGCTTGTTTTTTTTTAAATTTTTGCAATTATACTATTACCAATTTTAAAGTACAACATTTTTTTTTTTAAGATTTTATTTATTATTTTCTGAGAGAGGGGAAGAAACAGAGGCAGAGAGGGAGAGAGACATCAATGCATTTTTGCCTTTCACCTGCCTCCAGATAGGGACCTGGCTGGAGACCTGCCTTGCAACCTGGTTATATGCTTTGGCTGGGAATCGAACCAGTGATCTTTGGGTTCACAGGCCAGCACCTTATCCACTGTGCCACCATCCAGGGCCCCCCATTATCTTTTATTTTTTAATTTAGGAAAACAAGAAATGTGCTCTAAAATAGGATTTCAAGAAGTTTATTTTTTAAAGATAAAGTTGTTCACACAATCTCAGAATGTCATGACCAAAGTAAAGTGTATATTATCCTGTTTTGTAATCCATACATGAACTCTTTAACCTAATCACAAATTAAGATGTTGCTTCCTAAAACTTTCATAAACAAGAGAACACCAAATTAATAGAAAATTTCAAGGAAGGAATAAGTCTTCCAATATTCAGTTAATTGTTTAATTAATATAACCTTTTATCTGTCCTTTATAATTATCTGCCTTAGACTTTTCCATTACCAGTCAGAGTTCTCTCTGATCTCATCTGAAGGGCTCTGACATTTTCATAAGTGAAAGAGGAAAAGCTGTTGGTCAAACTTTTGACTCAGTAGAGGCATGTGAACCACATAGAACAATGTTGCTTTAATTTTTTTATGCAAATACTCTAGTACTTATTTGTTGCCTATTAAGTCTATGATTTAACTTTGAGTTTCTAATTTATAAGGCAGTATTTTTACTTTTTCTTTCAATTTTTTCAAGGACTCTAGCCTAAATATCTTTCTATATTTCAGATTAATTTATAACATGTCCATATCTACTTGTTCTATTCTTCTCAAAAATATAGCCAGGCATAACCTTTCATTTGTTGTGCCTTATTTTCTCATTTATTAAGCTTTTGTATTTTCTTAGCATAATGTCTCCATTAACCATGTTATTATTCATTTTCAGGAAGCTCTGAAGTAATTAACAATAAAATTTCTAATATTTATATTGTGACCTGGGCTATTTTATTTATTTTTAATTTTTTATTGTTGTTCTATTTAAGTTGTCCCATTTCCCCCCTATTTATCACCCCTGCCCCTCTCCTACAGTCAATCCTCACCCTGTTTTCCATGTCCATGGTCATTTATACTAGTTCCTTGACTAGACCCTTTCCCTCAGTTCTCCCCTTCCCCTCTCCTCTCTAGTCACTGTCAGTGTATTCTTTGTTACTACCTCTAGTTCTCCTTTGCTCATTTGTTTGCTTTATTAATTTGTCTTTTGCCACCTGGCTTATTTAACTAAACATAAAACTCTCTAGTTCCATCCATTATGCCCCAGAAGGTAGGAGTTCCTTCTTTGTGCTGTGTAGTACTCCATTGTGTAAATATACCTGTTTTTTTAATCCACTCATCCATTCATGGTCATTTAGGGTATTTCCATGGCTTGCCTACTGTAAATAGCACTGCTATGAACATAGGGGTGCATTGGGTCTTTTGAACTGGCATTTCAGAAGTCTTTGGGTATAATCCCAACAGTGGAATCACTGGATCAAAAGGCATTTCCATTTTTATTTTTTTGAGGAAACTCTATACTGTTTTCCATAGTGGCTACACCAGTCTGCATTATCATCAACAGTGACTAGGGTTCCCTTCTCTACATCCTTGCCAGCACTTGTTTGTTGATTTGTTAATTATGACCACTTTGAGAGGTGTAAGGTGGTATCTCATCGTAATTTTAATTAGCACCTCTCTGATGGCTAGTAATGTTGAGCATCCTTTCATATGCCTATGGGTCCTCTGTATGTCCTCGTTGGAAAAGTGTGTGTTCAGGTCCTTTGTTCTTTTTTTTATTTTTATTTTATTTTATTTTTTTAATTATCTGGAAGAAACAAACAAACAAACAAACAAATAGAGATACTATGTGGAATAGTAGGAAGAACCCTGAATGAGATATTGGATATTGACTGATACTGCTTTAGGAATGAAGCTCCTAAATGCAAAAGAAGGTGAATAAAAGGGGGTCCCTAAACACTTGGTGGAAAAGTGGTGGGAACCATCTTCCATCCCTTGGGAGGACTGCTTAAATGACTTCTCTTTCAATATGCCTATTTTGAATATTCTCTATGCATAATTTAGAGCTGATGACACAGACTGAATCATCTGGACATGATCTCTTAACCAACATGGCCAACTCTAATGTCAAATGCTAGTATTTTTTGACCTCCCAGGACAATTACAACAGATCCATGAGATGACATTTATAACAGCAGTGAACTATAAGCTCGTTATATGTGCAAAGTACCATTAATAACAAATGTTTAACAATCAAACCTTAAACCTAACCTACCAGCATTAGAATAGAAATGTGTGATACTTTAACATAAACCACAGATTACTTATTTCTGTCAAGTTACAGCTGGATGTGTATGCATTCCAGAATAAATGGCTTATGTAACAAGAAAAATAAACTTCATGTCAAGCTTTGTAGGCAATCAAGTTTCTAAGGAACATACTTCTCTTTAGCGGAGATATATATTTTTGAAAGCTCAGTGAGATACTATCAAAATAACTAGAACTATTAAGTGTAGAAAGAGCCAAAACATGATTTTAAGAATTTACTATGAATATTATAACTTTATCGTAGGACAAAAATGGCCCAGCATGAGAAATGTGGAAACAAAAATAAAACTACCTGCAAATGAAATAGGCATGAAGAATAAATAAAAGATTTCAGCAGAAGCAAAGAAGAGAATGTCCTGTTTCCAGCCAAGGAAATTACCTGCACTAATAGGATTTGATATACCTCAGTGAGAAACCCTTGCTTTTAATTTCTCCATTTCCTACTCTTCTCCCCACCAAGCTATAGAGTGTATGTAGTCAGTTAAGTGGTTGGAATTGAATTATTTTTATTTAGCTTTCATTATTTTCAAAGCATTCCTTTTATAGTAAAATCAGAAGGCATTCAATATAGTAAATATTTAAAACCATATTTTCAAAACAATTGTTTAATGAACTCTTTGAACATTGCTTTAACTACTCTACATTAAATCCATAGTTTTATTAATGTGTATTTAACCTGGAAAATGAGCAAAGATACAGAAGAAATTAACTTACTCTTGCCTCTGAAACTCCTTACTTAACTCCTCCTACCCCTCTGAGTAGCACACTCTTTTTACTAAAAAAAATACAGAGTAGATCACTCCCAGAAAATAAAAATTTCTTTAGTAACACTTATTCCTAAGACACCTCTTATTTTGTTAATTATAATTCCCTATACTTTAGAATGACCAAAACACCAGTATTTGTTTAAAGTTCTCTTCACAATTTGGCCAATGGAGTGGGCAAACTGTAAACTTTCCTATTCTTAAGCCTAAGTCTTCTGCCCCTTCCTGTACATCACAACTCAGTGGCTTTTGCCAGACAACACATGAGAGGCTTTTGGGGCAAAGATGGTCTTACTGACACCTAGTAAACTGCTATCTGATTACTCTAAAAGAAATGGGACATTATGCTGAATTTTCCAAGGCACTCTTGGGGTTTCTTTGAAAGCCCTCCCCACAGAAGGTAATTCTCCCAGCCAGGGTCAGTACATCAGCCCTCTATCCCTTCCTGAGATTTCTCCTTAAGCCTTGAACATCTGGTAATGTCCTTCCAAGCTTCATTTTGCAGAGGTCCCTCATTCACCAAGGCCTTTTTGGATAAGACTCAAGACAATCCCAGGCTGAATCTCACAAAGCTCATATGCAATTCTTAAGAAAAGTACAATTCAGCCTGCTGTCATTGGGAATACAGTAATTTTCAAGCTGCAACCTTCTTCTCTCATGCTGTGGGCCTCTTGGCCAGCTTCTTCCCCTTAATGTTTTCTGGAGCAAATCAAGCACTTCTGTGTCCCCTTAAGTCCAGGGACATCCATGGAGTTCTCAGATAGGGAGGGGAACAGGGTAAAGACTGATAGCACATCTATAATCTCTCCAATAAGAGACTATGACTTTTCCTTTATTTCTTACATGTGGGTATTGAGTATAAGGTCAGGAAGCCTGATTTGGGCACCTTTTTGCAAATCAGTAGCATGTATAGTTGTCACTCCCTTAAAATCAATCTTATCTTACTGATTACTTTTAAAATAGGCTTTCTATTTTGTGTAATGTGTCAAGATGTGACTTTTTAAAAAATATCCTGCTTCATAAGTTTAATTAAGTACATTGATATCATTCATTAGTTCTTGACAATTCTCACATATAATCTCTATAATATTTTTTCTCCTCTCATCTTAGTGTTCCAATCAGAGGTAGGTTAATCCTTTACATTATTTCTTCTCTTTATCTTCTCATTTGTGTTTTCTATGCCCTTGTTTGTTTTTGCTGTATTCTAGAAAATTTCTTCAGTTCTGTTGGTTCACCAAATCTCTTAGCTGTGCCTTACTTGTTATCACACTTAATTCTACTTAGTCATTTTTAGATGGTCTGGTTTATTCCTCATGGTTGCTTTTTTCCATAGTTAAATTTAAATTTTCAAAGTAATCTTTCATTTTTGGAACTATATGCGTGTGTGTGTGTGTATATATATATATATATATATATATATATATATATATATATGAAGAATAAATAAAAGATTTCAGCAGAAGCAAAGAAGAGAATGTCCTTCTTTGAGAATATATATATATTTTGACTTAACTGACTACAAGAGAATATATATATACACACACACACAATACATTATATATATATATATATATAATATTTCACATATTGGACCAATTACAGAATATATATATTTGAGGCTTTATTTCCAATACCTTTTGTTTCTGTCAGTTTTTACTCATGGTTCTTCATCTTGTTTCTTTAGTGATATTTGACTGTGAATAATCAACTTACTGAGAATACTTCTTCTAATAGACATATTTTGTTTGGACCTTAATGTTCTCATATTTCTTGCATTCTTAGAGGCTATGCAAACCAGTTGGAAACATTGTTGGCAAATTTACACAGGTCAAATATGTAGAATTTTACTTTCTTTCATAAATTCTTTCTCTCTACTCAGTCTTCCATTTTTAAATAAAAATTCTTACATTTTATTTGTGCATTAATTCAATTATAGAGCACATATTTTACATTACTTTGAGACTATTTTTTAAGTGGGACAGTCAGAGTACCTAGTTGCTTATGTTGCAAAAAATTGAAATTTGATGAGAGAGTGTGAATTTGGATTAATTAAATGAAATCTTATCAACAAGTACTTCACAAACATTATTCTTTGTTTTTCCAATGCTCCTCACCTACTTTGTTATAAAAATAAAACGATAGATTATTTCTATTTCCACATTCAACTAAACTGTAGACTTGCAATTTAACACAGATTTGGTAATAAATTATGCATTTATGTACTTCTTTAAAATTGATCTGTAAGTGTCCAGGGTAATTGACATCTGCTGGTTTTAACAGAAACACTGATCTGGTGCATAATAATGATACACACTGCATAATGCTTAACAGATAAGTGTCAGATTTTCTATTTATTAACAGATATTTCAATGGTGAGATGTCTTTTTTATGAGTTTGTATGATTGATTTTTAATTAAAATATTCTAATTATTTTATTATGGACATTTTAAACAAATTCTGTATGGATTCCACTATATAGAACTCATTCTTCATGGGTTTTAGTATTTATAGGTTTCTAATAAAAATGATCCTTCACACTCATGTAACAAAAGCACTGATACTAAACTAAGAAATTTTTTCTGAACATGGCTACTGATAACATTGATAGCTGGTAAATACTTATAGATTAAATAATCTGTATAATTAATCTTAATTTCTGATTCACAAATGCAATTGGAAAAAGAAAAAGATCCTTATATGGATTAGGTACTTTATTATGACCTTATGCTAATCTCACACAAAATTGTCTTTGGACTTGACAATTGTCTATGTGACATTATAGATAGAACTACACATGTTCATGGTGAGTATTAAAATATTCAGGGTAAGCTTCCTTAGGGTAGAAATCCTTAGGATATCTCTGCATTAAAAATAAAACAGAACAGTGCTCGCTTCGGCAGCACATGTACTAAAATTGGAACGATACAGAGAAGATTACCATGGCCCCTGCGCAAGGATGACACGCAAATTCGTGAAGCGTTCCATATTTTTTAGAAAATTTCCCTAACATGATGAGTGAAAACATTAATCCAGTTCAGGAAGCACAGAGGGTCCCAGTGAGGATCAACCCAAACAGACCAACACCAAGGCACATTATTATTAAAATGGCTAATTTCAAAGACAAAGAGAGAATCCTAAAAGCATCAACAGAGAAAAGACAAATAACATACAAAGGGGCTCCAATAAGGCTATCAAATGATTATTCAACAGAAACAATTCAAGCCAAAAGGGAATGGCAAAAAGTATTTCAATTCATGGTAAACAAAGGCCTGCAACCAAGAATACTCTACCCAGCAAGGCTCTCATTCAAGATAGAAGGAGAAATAAGGAGCTTCCCAGACAAAAAAAAAGATTGAAAGAATACATCTCTGCCAAACCAGCATTGCAAGAAATGCTCAAGGGTCTGCTCTAAAAATAAGTAAACAAATAAAATGAAGAAACAGAGAAAGCCAAAGAGGAATACAGACACAAAGGGAAAAAATGGCAATGAATAAGTATCAATCAATAATCACCTTAAATGTAAATGGATTAAATGCACCAATCAAAAGACATAGGGTAGCCAAATGGATAAGACAACAAGACCCACATATATGCTGTCTTTCTTCAAGAGACCCACCTCAGAACAAAAGATCGACACTGATTGAGAGTGAAGGGATGGAAAACTATATATCAAGCACTGGACATGAAAAAAAAGCTGGAGTAACAATACTGATTTCAGATAAAATAGATTCTACAATGAAGGGCATAAAAAGGGACAAAGATGGACATTTCATAATACTTAAGGGAACAATCCATCAAGAAGAAATAACTCTGATAAACATATACGCACCCAACATAGGAGCTCCAAAATATATAAGGAAAATCTTGGAAGACTTTAAGAAAGACATAGACAGCAACACACTAATAGTAGGGGATTTTAATACCCCACTATCAATAATGGAC